>PVLA01008260.1:0-90960 GCA_004027455.1 Hydrochoerus hydrochaeris
TCCTTGACCTAAGACAGGCGCTGTCCTCACAGGGACTGCCACACTCCCATAAGTGATAAGGGAAACAATGTAGGGAGCGGCACAATAGCCTCACACATCTCTTCCTCCTGCAGGCATTCAAGTGCATCGGCTTACATTTCCCAAGCTAACTAAGTAACAAGATTGAGATGTTAATTGATACCTATTGCTTGGGATTGTCCCTGCCTGGCCCTAAGCCTGGGGTGCTTCCTGCTTGGGGCTGGGGGTTGCTGCCAAGGTTAGCAAATATATATTCCAGCTTCTAAAAAATAAAGCGCATTCAGATTCACTCAGAGCATGGATGGTCCAGGAACTCAGGCCCTGCATAGTTGCAAAATCACTCTGTTACTGGGTGATGGTGCAGTACGTTTCTATTTCTTCCTGCAAAAGTTTTAGTGCATATATCAGCGTCCACGTGTGTCTTGGAGGAGCTGAATAGGGTCACAGAGATCTCAATCAATGGTTAGGAAATTTTTACTTTTAATTGGCACATGATAATTGCATACAGTGACAGGCACAGTGTGACATTTAGGGACATGCACGTGGTGTGTAAGGGTCAGATCAGGGTCACTGGCACATCCCCTCAAACACCTATCTCTTCTTTGGGTTGGAGACATTCACAGTTGTCCCCTTGGCCGTTTGCAATGCCTGCCACACCCATTCCAGCGGAACAGCAGAACGCCTAACCCTCTGTGCAGCTGTTGCTGATTTTGTTTATTATCATCATAATGCTTTCCCCAAACTTCCTTGGGATAACTGACCAGCCAAGGGGAAAAGAGACTTACATGTAAGACCTCTTGTCCTGTGGAAATGAAGAGGGGACAAGCTGGCCAGGGGCCCTGGTAGCCCCTGGCCTGGACTGAAGGCAGTATTCATTCTATTCCAGTAGCAGAGATCATTCCATAGCATTTACCATTCCCCCATCTTCCTGGCTAGGAACAGGCCTAGTTTCTGGTTTTTTCTTTCCCTTGAACTTACTTCTACTTGCTAGAGTTCCTGAGCGTGAGTCTCCAACTTTCTGACTTTGGAAAGTGTCCCCCTGACAGTGACAAGCCTCACATGAAAGTGGGAGGGTTCAGGGCTCTTCTGGGGATACCCTGCCAACCCTGCCTTCCCTGATGTCTTCACGTCAGGGACAGGGTTCGAATGGCCACGTCAGTCACATGTTTTAAAGAAAGATGATCTAGTAATGAAGCGTGACTATATCTGAGGCTCAGGGTTAGGACTTGGGGGCTTCGCCCACCCCCAGGGTTGCAAGCCACCCAGGTCCCCTCCACCTAGCCCAGTCAGGTTCTGTACTCATGTGACAGTTGCCAATGCCAAGACACTGAGGTCTAGCAGTCATGCCATGAGGAGTGCGGTCAGTATGCTGTGCAAGGTTACGAGATGCCTTGGTCATTGCCGGAGGGTCTGAGGGGTGCGTATGTGTGTGTGGTACATGTGTGTGTGCACATGCATATGTAGCTATGTGCATACATATGTGTGCACATGCTTGTGCTCATGTGTGCTTGCATGTGTATACTCTATGTGCATATACACATGTGTGCATTCATGTGTGTAGCTACGTGTTCCTGTGTGTTTGTGATGAGTGTGCACATGAACAGATTCTCCTACAGCTAGAATAGGCTTGTGTCCCGATAAACCTGTCATCAGTGAGAATGCTTCAAACTGGAATTGTGCTTGACACACCTGACCTACAGATGTGGCAGCTTCCCAGTGTATCTCCACCCGCTGGGAACGCACACATTGTCCGACAGCTGGGCAAAAGCATCTGAATATCCCATGCAATGTCTGCACACTGTACAGACAGGGAAAAACACAGTGGTCATATCTGTTGATTTTCACCTCCATGATGTTAAAGTAGGAGGCCAGGGTTTGGTCACACAGCTGGAACAGCTGCGCACAATGTGCCAACTGAAGAGTCTTGTTTTGTTTTGGGGGGCTTTTTTGTTTGTTTTGTTTTTTGAGACAGCATCTCACTATGTAGTTCAGGCTGGCTTTGAACTCACTATGTGGTTCAAGGTTGGCCTTGAATTCACAGCAATCTTTCTGCCTCAGCCTCCTGAGTGGCAGGATTATAGGCATGAGCCACTATGCCCACTGAAGAGACTGGCTAACCACAGGCTCAGAGTAGCAGCTCCTGCCCCTGACGTGGGAGCAAGCTGAGCCGTGTACCGATACCAATCTTCTGACAAGAACACACCAAACCTGGCCCCCGATACTGACCTTCCAGTGGGACCGCCTGGATCAACTGTCAAAGAAGACATAAAAGGACAGCAATGATGGACTTGGAGCCGCTGCCCTCTTGCTCTTGTGTCAATCCATTCTGTGCTCAGAATGCATCTTCTCTTTTTCCTTCAAAGCACCCTTTTCTCCCCGAGCCACTTCTCTTGTGTTTCTTTCCCTTTTTCTTTTCTTATTTCTGCCCTACAGTAAACAGGAATCGTCACGTCAACCAGTTGTACTGACCAGTTCACTGAATGGGAACTGGGAGAACGCTACTGGTCCCCATTCTACCCGATGACAATAAGATTGAAAGATCACAAATGGAACCACTGCTAAGTAGAGGACCACTTGTGTACGCACACACGCACGCACTTACCAGAAATCAAACAGCACTGGATGTGTTCATTTTCATTTCCTGTGTCTTTCAAGTTTGGAGAGAGCGGGTTTCCTGTCCCATCAGAGGGCTCTGTGGAGCTGTGAGCTTGCAGAGCTGAGCAGGTCTGAGGAGAAAATGCGTTGGCCTCTTTTGATCTGCTCCGGTTCCTTTGGGCCTTGGGGGCTCCACATTCCACTGGTGAAGCTTAAGACTGCAGGGCGTTCCATCCCTCCTGGAGACAATGCCTACCTCTCTGTCCCTCCGCAAAGCACACTGGAAATCCAGTGCCTCTCTTGGATGTCTGGAACATGTTACGAGCTTGCATTGATCCCGTTATAACTCAGACATGGGAAGGAGGCTTCGGGAGGATTCCTCTGAGTATGTTCCCTTCCCAGCTGCAGACCCAACTTGCTTCAGGGCAGATTTGAAGAGGAGGGGCTGCCCTGAGTACCCGGGAACTGTGGGTCATGTTGGGCAGGGTAGATGGCTCCACGGCTCCTTCACCCGGGTCTCTGGACACAGCTCCTGTCCTGTAAATCACCTGGCCCTCCAGACTGTGGGGGTCTAGGCCACCTCCATGCCGTGTGGCCTGGAAATAGAGACCTCAGTACTCTGGTCGCCTCATGGGAGTTCGCTGTGCACACCACATTCCTTGTAGGTCTCTATAAATCCCATGGCTGTCAGCTCGGGTTTTATTCAGGAAGTGAACACAGGCAGTGGCCAAGAAGAGTGCGCGAGCCAAGTTGTCCATCCAAATCCATTTAGCATCTAATACGGAGAGGTAAAGACTGGAGAGGAAGGAAGACGAGACGCTCTAGTGGAAACCTGAAAGATGTGGTGGGCGCTTGGCCGGGAGCCACCAATAAATCACCAGGGGCCTGCACTTCCCAGGGAGCCCTCTGTTGCTGTGGACCGGGCAGGGTGAGACACCAGGTGGAGAAGTCAGTGAGTTCCCAGGGAATGCAGAGAAGGAGCAGGGTCCCTGCGCCCTGGTGTGAACCTCAGCTCTGCACCCACAAATCAGGCCCCATAAGTCGCCCTCAGTGCAATGACAGAGTGGCTGCACAGTGTCATCAGAGGTCCCATGACCAGGCCGGTAATGCTGGGCCCTGCTTCAGGACACACTGCCGGGCGACAACAATGCCAGGAAACAGCGTCCCTGGTGTGTCCAAAGGGTCTGGAGTCATGTCAGCGTGCACTGGTAAAGAGCACTCGGTCCTCACTCCTAACCCAGAGACAGCCACTGGAGCCATCCCAGCCACCCCAGCCTGGGCCCTCGGAGCCATCCCCATGACCAGCATTTGATAGGCACCACTCAGCACCCGCAGAAGCCCTGCGACGCTCGGGAACATCTGGGTGGGAGGTGAAAAGGCAGCTCAGGGCTGACCCCACTGTGAGTTCAGCCCACAGCGGGTCGCTAGCTGGAGAAGCAGGTAAAGGAGAGAAAGAGGAGGAGGGAAGCCTTAAAGCAACAAGAGGAAACTAGTATCACCCACCTAAGGGAATCCCAATGGGATCAATCGGTGATATTGGGTGTGATGGTGTACCACTACAATCTCAGCACTCAGGAGGCTGAGTCAGGAGGATCACAAGTCTGAGGTCAGCCTGGACTACACAGTGACTCAAGATGACGACTAAATTCATAACAACACAGGAAGAAAATCAGGAGTTAGAAAGGAGGGCAAAACTTAGAGACATTTGCTTACTGACCTTTCTGTTCTTAGCTTCTTTAAAAGACAAGACATTGTGTAAAGTAACAGTTATAACAGCAGATTGCTAGATTTATAACATATGCAGATGTAAGCTGTATAATAACATTAGCGGGAAAGGGGGAAGGAGGAATAAAGAGCTAGGAGGTCTGACTGAAAGATTCGGTGAATGAATGAAATTTTTAAAAGTTTGTACAGTAAAACACACATTGCCACCAAGCCCCCTCAAAAGACAGTCCCTCACTTTCCATCAAAACACAGCAGGGAGCCTCATGTGTAATTCTAAGTTTTCTAGTGGACATATCAGAAAACTAAATAAAACATTTCAGCATAATAACATGTTTAATTTAACCCAATACCAAAAGTATTGTAATTTCAGCGTGTAATTACTATAGCATTGCTAATAATTTATGTTCACTTTCTCTGCCATATTTCATGCTTGTGCCCTCACCAATTTGTAGGAGCCCCGTTTCCAGGGTCTCCCCAAGGTACCTCCCCAAGCTTTATATCCACTGCAAAACCTGGCTTTCTAGGATTTCCTGGTACCTGGATGAAAATCTGAAAGAAGTCATGGAAGTGTTCTTTTATTTTCCACTAGAGACAACACTAGCAGTAGTGGAAGCCACAGCACCTGTGTTATTACGGAGGGTCAGGCCACGGGCCTGGGGTCCTCTCCACCCTCATCAGCACTTGCTCTGAATCCTCTGCAGAGAGCTGAGACAGCTGAGGCCGAGGTGGCATAGCTCTGAGCCTTGGCCAAGTTGCACAGCCCTGGGGAGACCAGGGCTGGGTCCAAGACCCCGATCCACAGGAAGGGACAAGGGATGTAGGGATGGGGAGATTACTCAGGTCTTGGTGACTTTACACCAGGTTTAGGGAAGCTGCTCCTGGAACGACAGCAATCCTTCCCTGGTTGGTCACAGTGGCTGAAATTATAAATACATTCAAAGGGAAATAGATCTAGCTCTCAAATGATTAAATCAGAAGTTTTGTTGGAAATATATACAGTAGGTTGCTTAGGCCACTCTAAACCTATTGAGAATGACGTTAGAGAATACAGTTAGCACTTTAAAATGAGATAAGAGTCGGATGCAGTGATTTTAATTCCTGTGAGACTTGAGTAGTGAACTTCTACACACCCGTCTCCAACCCTGTGTGTGTTTTCTCAGTGAGCTGATGTCATAGTTTTTATATTTCAGGAAAATAAAATTCATGATAATCTTGCTGTTATCCTGCCCTTTCCATTATTTTTCATTTATCTACTCACTCATGTGTTATAAATTTAATATTTTGTTAAATACGATAATCTTTTTAAATACCTGTTTAGACCACTTATGTCTGGTCTAGTTACATTAAGTAACAATGGTAATAACTATTATTCTCATTTTGACATGAGCAATTTCAGTCTAGTGCTCTATTTTATTTTTGTTTGTGGTTTTTTTTTTTCCTTTTTCCTCTTTTCTTAGTTTCTTTTGGGTCCACTGGACATTTTTAAAGACTTAACTTTATTGTTGGCTGATTAGCCACTAAAAATGTTTAAAATGTTTAAATAAAACGCTAGTAAAATAAACTTGTTTGATTTCCCCAGTGTTTGCCGTCACTCTGGCAATACGCGTGTTTCAACTTCTCACAGGTTTCTCCACACAGTACTGCGCCTCTGCATAGCTGGGGAGCCGCAGACGGGGGACCCCACAGCCGCGCCTGCCGCTCCCCACTTGCGGAGACGCTTCCCACACCGTTTCCTTCGGCTCTATTCTGCACCCACAGTGCATGCTCGTGGTACTACTTTCTCCTTTTAAAACGTTCGGCAAAACAGTCAGTTTTCAAAAGCAGCTTAGGCAAAGGGAAGAAATGGTTTTTATACTCACCCGCATATTTATTATCCCGAATGCTCTGTATTTCTTGGTTTCGATCCACGTTTCCATCTGGCATTATTTCACTTGCCTAATTAACTTCAGCATTTCTTGAAATGCAGGTCTCTTGGTAACAAATTCTCCCCGTTGTTATTTTTCCAACAGTGTCTTTATTTATTTCTTCTTTAAACTTCAGAGATATTTACACCGGGGGTTTAGGATCCTGCGTGGATGGCTCTGTGTTGTCTTTCTGTGCACTCAGATACTGCTTCATCGCACTTCAGCTCACGTCGTTTGGGACAGGAACCTGCTGTTGCCTGTCCTGTCGGGCCTTCTTTTGCTACCCCCTGCCCTGCCTTCTCTTTTGACTTGATCTCTGCAGCAAGACTGTGAGCATTTTGCTGTTATCTTCTGCATTTGAATCAGCCAGGCAGCTCGATTGTGTTAGACCTTTGGGCTGACGGTTTTCATCAGACTTCTGACCTGTGCTTCCGTTTATGTTTCTGACATTGTATTGTCTGTTCCTCCGTGTGTCTCCTGTTCCCCTGGGACTCCCGTTCCACATAGGCCAGGCTGCGTGCTATTGTAAGGCTCACCAGATCTCTTGTCTATCAACATCTAACCCTCTGTGTGACATTCAGTGGTTTGTGTTTTTACATAGCTCTGCTTTCTAATCTACTGAGCGTTTTGATTCTTCAGGGTCTAACAAGCGCTCGTTCAGACCCGGTAAAATTTCCACATCACAGACATCAGCTTCTATGCCTGGAGTGTCCAGCCTGCTCTTCTTCATGTCCGTCATCTTTTCTGTCACCGTCACCGTCTCTGCAGACCCTCGAGCCTGTTTCCAAAGGTCTGTTAAATGGCCTTGTCTGCCAGTCCCCTTTGTCTCTCATCATCTTGTCATCGCTCAGTAACACGTTGACTAAATCTCTGCTATTTCTGGTCACTTTTTTCCATTTCTATACATAAGCAGCATAATCAAAATATATGTTGAATATTTTAATTTTTTAAAAAATATTGCAGGAATTTCTGTTACTGCCCCTCAAAATATTTCACCCTTGGGTTTCACTACAAAGTGTGGTCAAAAATACAGTAACTTATACTGCTGAACGCCATCCAGAAAGACGAGCTTGTAAAGATATGATGCTGTATCCTCAGCCACCTGATTCACCAGATCTGGCACTGTGTGACTTTTGGTTTTCCCCCAAAGTCAAAAAAACCATGAGACATAAACATTTTGAATCAATTCAGGACATTGAGGCCCCTAGGACAATGCAATTAGATACTCAGGAAAAAGCAGAACTGCTTCAAAAAGTGACAAGGGTGATGAGATTTGAAGCAAGGGGGAAGTAGTTTGAGGGGGACTCATGACAATATTAGTAATAAGGATTTTTTAATTTAAAGGTTCACCATATTTTCTAATCATACCCCCATGTACAGCAGTTTTTTCTTGGGTATCAAGATGTCGTGGGGTTTTGTTTTCCAGTTCTCTAGATTTTGTCGTATGTCTCTAATGAGAAACTTTTCCCTATAAGGAGGCTAAATAACCCATTGATTGGCTCAGTTGCTTCCAGCTTGATTTTTAAGTTTTTGAGGAACTTAAGTTTACCCGGGGCTCCATTAGTCCCTGAACTGTAGGGTCGTATTTCTGAGGTTGCTGCTGAATGTGCAACCAGATCTTCCCACCATGGGAGGAAAGACTGAGGAAAGTTCCAAGCAGGGCCTAGAAATCAGTCAGCTTCCAATTCCTCAGCTGCTGCTTTTGCCAGGCCTGGCAAATTCTGCCACAGTACACTTAGATCAGTATCTGTCAGACTGTCTGGTTTCCTGGAGCTCTCACAGCGCAGCTCCTGGCTTCATGCACTTTGTTCCCAACTCTAATTGCCAAAGCCTCTGGACCTGATCTCAGACTCATTAGGTCAGAGAGCACACACCAGGCCCAGTCCACCTCTCCTCCTGGCTTGGGCCCCTCCTTTTTTCAGACAGAGGACCAGGCATCTACTGGGGTCAGACTCACTGAGGTCTGACACAGCCCACTGCCAAAGTCTGCATGAAGCTATTTCATCTGCGTGGTACCTCGGTTCACAAACAATTTGGTTTGCAGACAGAAGTGTTTGGCAAAATTTTGCGTTTGTTTGCCAACTCTGCACCAGGTGACAAACACAATCATGGTCATTTTGAGCAAAACTGTAGAACAAATGAAGTTCATGAAGGAAATTGCCTCTGTACTTTCCAAGTTTTCTGGTTGTTGTTTTAATGACATAACTTTTACAAGTCACTCTCTCATGAGTGAGTGCAAAAGCATTTTTCACTACATTAAACCCTCCTGAAAACTTATTCTAAACAAAGTCAGTTAAATTATCATTCTAACATGCTATTTAAATTTTCTTGTATGTATTAAAATAATTATGTCTCCAAATAATGATGAATGCTAAAATAATGATGTAATTATTAAAAGAGCAGTGTGGATTTGTGTGCCATTTAAAATTTCTGGGACATGAGTACTGTGCTGGGGAGTACTTTGTACAAATGCTTTTGATAGAACTGAGGTCAGTATCTTACATATGACCAGGTTCTAAGTCCTAAGATGAAGTGATTGCTTAAGTCATTCATGTGGAGGACAAATGGCTCTCCGGACTGTTATGGTTTATATCTAGATGTCCCCCAAGAGCCTCGTGTGCTCCTGGGCAGGGCTTCTGGAAAGTGATTGGCTCACAGGGATGCAGAGCTGATTTGTTCTTTCGAGGTGGGGTCTGGTCCTGGCTGCAAGAAGGGGGTCATCGTGAGGGTGGCCTGGAAGGGTTTGTCTCCCTCCTAACTCCTCCCCTCACTCTCTCTGCTTCCTGGATGCCATGCAGTGAGCACCTTTTCCTTCAGCATGTCCCCCTGCCATGCAGACCTGCCTTGGAGGCAGCCACCTATGGACTAAAACATCCACAAACTGTGAGCCAGGATAGACCTCTCCTCTTTCAAGTCATGAGTGTCAAGTATAGTGTTTCGGCCTTAAAAAAAGTGACTCTGAGAGCTGAGCAGAGGCACCTGACCCCTCTTGTTTTAAAGAGATATATTAAGCTCTCCCTGAAGCTGTTCCCTATTTTTATTATATGAGTTGAGCATGTCTGGAGACCTAAACCAAGGTGCATCCTGTTGATCTGAGATAGTGGCAGAGTGGACATGAGCAGGACCTTGTGACCCTCACACCTTGGACTTCCAAGAGGATCTGCTGTTTACTCCTCCTGTTTGTCATGCTTATCCCACTGAATTTGTACCTAGTGTTTTGGAAACACTTTTGAATGAAATAGCCTGCTGTGGTTATTTTTTTTTTTTGATTAATATGTGGTTTTGTTCTTGAGAAAAACTAGGATGTGGAGCACTGTGTCCCTGAAACATGGCTCCTTCATTCCTGAGACTTGCCAATTTGGGGGTGTCCTAAGTGGACACAGCGGGAACATCCATTGTCTTAAGGATGCCAGGGCCTGGACCCACCACTGCTGTCTGCAACAGGTACTTTCCTGCCCCTACTCTGAGTCACACCACAGATGGGACAGGCAACCCAAGACATCTCTGCAGTGTGGCTCGATTTATAAGACCCCACTCCCCACCCTGCAGCAGAGCTGCTGAGCAATTCATGCAACCCAAGGCCACTACACTTGCGAAGTGACACTGCTGACTGTGTCTCAAGGATTCTGTGGAGTGGGGCTGCTGCCTTTCATATGACCCTTTTGGACTTTGCTGGGAGGTGCCATATCTGCCTCTAAACTGCAGTTAACCCTGTTCTTCCCGAAAGTCCCTGTTAGTCTTTGTACCTTATTGCTCATAAAAGCCATCTCGCGGTATTATCTTTGACCTCCTGGAAACCTACTCCATGGATCCAGCACATCCAGGCTCTGGGTGAAAGAGATGTGTGTCATATTAATGGGGCTCTGTGTCGCATTTGAATATGTGCACATTGTATATACTGATAAAATCACCCTTCCTCTCTCTACCCTACGCCTCCACCTTCCTACTTTGGTAACCTCTAGTCCACTTTCAGGCTGACATTTTGTAACTTCCACGTAGGGAGAAAAACTTGCATTCCTCACCTTTCTATGTTTATTCCCCTTATAATTCTGTCCTACAGTTCCAGCCACAATGCTGAGCATGAGGGCTGAATCATACCCCTTTGTGTACCTAGGTCACATTTTCTTCATGCATCCACTTATTATTGGGCGCTTAGGCTGGTGCTATTCTTAGCTGTTGAGAAAAGTGCAGGGGTTCCTTGTGTAGCCTGACTATTTCCTTTGGATATATGTATACTCAAAAGTAGACTAGCTGAATTGTATAGCAGTCTATTTTCGGTTTGTTGAGACAGTTCCATGTACTGGTTTTACCTAGATTTTTCTTTAATTCCTTCTGCTGTGTTTTTAAAGGAGTATAGCAATGGCCTACAACTCATCTTTTACTTTTCTACTGTACATTTATACTTTAGCAAAATAGTAGCAGACTGTAAATCTCAGTAGCTGTGCCTGAGGGATATAGAAAACATTCTTTGGGTTCACTCATTGGTACAATAAGTGACAAAGTGTGTGTATGTGTGTGGAAAGTGTCATACTGAGATTTTTACCTACATAATGCTCTAATAACAGGTTTACTATATGTTTATCTGAGCATCATAGGGGTAAAAATATACCCACACTACTCTTCTGTGGTATAAACATGTGTTTCACCATGATGGAGTATGGGTGTGACTCATAGTAATGGTGCCTGGGGAAAGAAAAAGACCATCTGCACATTCTCCCACTTGGCAGATAAATGGCAAGGTGTGTACGGGAGCTCCAAAGTAGCAACGTTTGTGTTTATCCATGAAATTTTCATTGCTAAATTTCTGTGCATTTAGGATTTGTTTTTTAAAAAGTTTTCTTTTGATTTTTCTGATAGAAGTAGCCCAATTCAGTACAATGGATATGAAAAACTACATTTGCAAGTTTTGGAAGAAGTAAAAGTAAATCATCAGATTACCCATATATGGATGGTGGAAGATGATAATGACTTTGACATTAGCCTGGTCAGTAAAAGTTTCTGCAACAGTAAAATGAAGCAAGAATTGACCGATACAGATACAAAAAATGTAAACCTCCTTGACACAAATGTTGAAGAAGCAGCAGTATGAGTACACATGTGACTAGTCAAAATGGTACAAAACAGTCATGCAACCAAGTGGATCAATTCAGTATTAGAGCTAGGTCCAAAAACATAACAAGGATGTTAGCATGGTTGAAACCTATTGGACACTGTTGAAATTTTTTGTAACAGACAAAATGTTATGCTTCTAGATGTTGTAAAACGCATAAATCCTAGAATGCAAGTAAAATGTCTGTATGCATCAGTAGCCACACACAAAAATGTGTTTATGATACCTCACTAACTGAACTGAAAGCAGTCATAGGTACTTAGCAGGGCTTTCTCATGGTAATTGCAGAAATGTAAAACATTGATGGAAAAGCAATGGGTGTGGTTTTGGGTTTTGTAGACTAACAAAATGACACTGAGGAGATCTGGTTTCCTTCAAAATTGCCTGAGGTTTGATGACAAAATATCTCACCAAGAAATAAAAAGAACTAATAATCTGACTGCTATCCACTCATTGTTTGAGAGATTTGTGGGTATTTTTCAAGTCATTTGCATATCCTCTGAATACATGACTATTAAACATCTTGTATTTCATGATGGCTATAGTTTCAGGCAATGTATTCCCCCAATATGGCATAAAATTTCATGCCCTTGTAGACTGAAGATTTATTATGCTTTCAATTTAGAAATTTATCTGGAACTTAGCTACCAGGTCCTTACTCATATGGTAATAAACCAAAGTATTTTGCAAGCAGACTTGTTGCTGCATCTCCCAAACTAATCAGAATGTGAAATTGAACAATTTGCTTACCAATTTCTGATTGATGTTACATTTTGTGACTAAGGAAGTTTACCAGTGTAGCAACTGTATGCAGGAACAAAGCAGAAATGTATAGTACAAACTTTGGATTTCAGAAAGATATAACATAGGCCTTATATGTGGCAAAGGATAGCAAACAGGTACTGCTGATGTTAACATTGCAGCATGATGGAAATATTGATAGGGAAACCTTGACAAAACAGAAATGAGATGTTAACTTTCTACAACAAAACAAAAGATGGAGTAGATGTTGATGAGTTATGCAGTAACTATGATGTCATTCGCAACACAAAGCATTGGCCGATGGTTGTATTTTATTTGATCCTGCACATATGTGGCATAAATAGTTTAATAGTTACAAAGAAAATAACAAGTCCCAAATACTGTAAAAACTTTTCTTAGAGGATTGGGACAGGAATTCATAAGAGATCATTTACAGCAGAGGAACAACATTTAAAAAAAAAAAAAACTTATGGAACACACTGGTGAGCTGACAGGTTCAGCATCACAAAGACCTATTAGGAAAACAAAAGAGATGTCAACTATCCCCTGCAAGAAAGGACTGGAAAACAAAACATGCATTCTTTCAGTGTAAGCAATACTTGTGTACAATTTAAAGCAAGATTATTGCATATAGAACATTAATTGTCATGTGTGAAGACCACGTTTGATGTGACAATTAAAGCAAAGATTTTTTGTTGTAGACTTTTGTTTGTACTTACATCATAGTTCACACAGGAGTTTATTTCTGATGTTATCTCCTGGGTTTTGTAAGCAAGTACCCAGTTGATGTGAAAATGTTTGGTGTTTATTCCAAATGCATGATACATACGAAGGATTTAATACTTTATTTTATTGATACTTTATCTTCCTGTTAACTATGCATTGCATAATATAGTCAGAACTTCCTGACAAAACAGCAAGACTAGTGAGATGTCAAGTATGTCCTACAAAAAGGCCAGGGGACTGAAACACATGTGCTGTCAGTGTAAGTTAGATGTGGATATGGAACACTGCAATATGTGAAGA
The DNA here is from genome assembly GCA_004027455.1 of Hydrochoerus hydrochaeris. NCBI lineage: Eukaryota > Metazoa > Chordata > Mammalia > Rodentia > Hydrochaeridae > Hydrochoerus > Hydrochoerus hydrochaeris. The sequence goes on from PVLA01008260.1 coordinate 13,141, forward strand.
ATGCCTTTGGTATGATAATTGAAGTAAAGATTTTTTTTTGTAGAGTTATATTGCTATTTTGTTGTAGTTCACATAGGGATTTATTTCTGTTGTTATTTTTCAGACTTTGTACACCAAAAACAGTCAAGGTTGAAAATTTTGAAGTATCCTTATGAACACTCACTAAATATTAAAAATTCAATATTTAAAAATGTCTTTCCTACTAAGCATCCATTGTTTGATGTAATAAACTTTTAAAAATAAAATTAAGTAATTCATCAATAGAAATATTCTAAATAATAAATGTGGATATTATACACCCAGGTTTCTGTGACTTTGTGACAAAATTTAAAGCCAAATTATTCATTGACAGTCTCTTCTTATAGTTTAAGTCTTATGGCCTTGTTTTGAAACCTGTTTTACCTTCTGTATTGTTCATCTCCCTCTTGAAGTAGTAAACTTTGTTTTCAGAAAGAGGTTGTGTAATTGCAGCGACGATGATGTTGGCCACTACCATTGATTGTATTTCCTGCTGCATGGCAGGCATGGTGCACACAAATGTGTAACACATATATGTAGCATGAATGATCTGATTTAATTCTCAGGGCAACCCACTGAGTCAGGGTCCAATCCGCATCTCAGGATAAGGAAAGGTCAGGCTCATGTCTGAAGCTAACACAGAAGCCCTGCTCTTCCCTGACCAGTGTAGGAGCTGTGGTTGGCAGCTGCTCAGGACTTGTTCCTTCCCTCCTGATATTCTACTTCTCACGCCTTCTTCTTTTCCTGGAACCTCCTTCCTGGTGGTCCTTTCTTCCATGTCCACCTCAGGATCTGTCTTACTGATGATGACTAATAAGATTCTCTTCCCTCCACTGTGACTTTTAATTTTAAGAAACGATAACTGGAAGGGAAAAACATCGTAAAACCCACGTCCAGCATTGTTACGGGCTCCTGGGTCTAAGAGCCTTGATTTTGCTTTGCATTGCACAGCTTTCTCTTTTCTTCTTTCACGGGTCATAATCATTAGTGTTTTGCTTCTGAAAATTACTGGAACCCACTTCTTGGATAATGTTGGACTTTCCTTCATATATCACATAAGAAGACATCTAGGGACATCCAGATGCCGTCATTTCATTTTGCAACTTGGAGAGAGGTATTGTTTTGTTTTTTGAGGGTTTTGTTTCATTTTGTTTTTTGGTTTGTGACAACCTTGGCTTGCAGCTCAAGGAACGAAGAGTTTCTTTTCTTTCACTTTAGCTCCATGTAAATAATGTTCCCAACCCCTGGGAAAGCATCATTCAAAGGAGAGAGTTGCTGTAATGGATTTTGGGATTGCGATGTGTGAGATGTTGACATATATCAGATGAGGTTCCAAGTCCTGGATAACTGAGAAATGTTGGCATGCAGAGGAGCCACTAGAGGGGAGCCCTCACCCCATCACCACCATGAGGTGTGGGGGATGCAGGTCAAGACTGTGTACTCCCTTCCTGCTCCCCAGAGCTTCCCCAGACACCTCATCTATTTCAGACTGTGTTCTTCAGGCCAAGAATCACAGTCCTGTGTCCTCCTGAGCAGGGCCCAGGAGCTCAGCCTCCAAGCTCAGTTCCCAGCCAAGGGCTCTCATAGGAAGCCTGGGTGGGGGCAGGACCAGCACAGGGGTCTGGTGCTCATCCTCAGAGCTCCTTGTGTGGCTCCTGATCTAGCATCATGGTTCAACTTTAACTTTTATAAAATAGGTTTTTTATTTGAAAAGGCAGAATTTGGCTCAAACCACCTGAACATGGCTGGTGACCCAGGACACAGCTTGCATGGCTGGATGGGTCTCACTGCACTGCGCAGGGAAAGTCATATTGGTCATATTGATGTCACTACTCTTGACTCGTCTACCCAAGAGATCTGAGATGTAGTCAGTGTGCCTGTGTGAGTCCCTCGGGGACTCACCAGGAGCCCAGTGGCTTAGCAATAACAGGATTTTACACTCACTGTCTGCAGGCTGGAGTCCAGATAGCACATGCAGGCTCTGATGCAGCCCTGGTGGCACCATCTCATGACAGATGGCACCACAGGATAGGGGTGCAGGCAAGAGGGCACGAATGTGGGAAGCCAGGGCTTCTACACCCTCCACCATCTCAGGACCTCCCACTGTGCTCTGTGTCTTTAAGGTCCACCACCTCCCAGCACTGTCACCCTGAGACCTGGCTTCCAACAAACAACCTTGGACAAGCTCAAACCACATCCAGCCACATTGGGGGACCACCCATGGCATGCTGGGGGAATCACTTTTGGGAAATAGTTCCTCAAATTTCTTCAGCTCTTTTTCTAGCAGCCAAATACGAAGACCCATTCCTGGTCTTACTTCCGGGAGGAGGGAGAGTCAGAAGGGGCTGGGCAAATGGAGGCAGCATGGGTGTTGAGGCCTAGGAGTTCTGTCCCCTGTTGTCCTCTGCAGGTGTGTGGCTCTAGGGGCCTCTGGATTTTCAGTGACCTGCTCTCCCTGGAAAGTCTAATTCTAATTTAATTCATTGCTACTTTCTGTTTCCTGTTTGAAGTCCAGTACCTGGCATGTGCTGAGTATTCTGCCAATAATTACTGAAAGATTCAAGGACTGTTGTTTTATTCTATTTGCAAGAAAGACCTATGAATTGATGGTGCTGTTTAGAATTTACTGTCCTTACAAAAACTTGCATTCTAAGTTTTCACATGCAGTATTAGTAATTGCTACCATTTAGCACATATTTAAGGTGTGCTATATATTCATAATACATCTCCAAACTTCTCAACAATCCAACATGGTGGGCCTGGCTAATCCTGTTTTACCAGTGAGGAAATGCAAAGATGTCTGTCCAGACCATCTAGAGACAAAGCTGGACCTAGAAACTTGGGTCTATCTGACTGTAATTGCAGTCACCCCTCCATTTTGCACATGTGCCATGTTGCCAGGTATTTGGGCATTTCTTAGGCCACAGGTTTGTGAATTCATCATTTCTTTAAGGGCCTCAGGGCTTTGGTTCATGATACCAAGTCATGTATCCAACTCCAGATCAGACAGAATTCTTGAGTTGCCAATTCTTCTGTTTATGGAAGTGAATGTTCTTATAAGAGGACTTAAAACTCAAAAGTAAATGTCGCATCATAATTACCAATTTATATTATAATAACAATGTTGAGTAGTACTTAATACAGGTGTTAAGGAAGCCCAATCACTTCTGTTCCAAATGGGCAAGTGTTTACCTATTTGCTAAATATTTTTTGACTGGGTGGTAACACAGTTTCCATATATGGCTTCAAATTCTTTTAAATACCCCATCAAGAAAAGATGACCTTTATCCTATGGTCCTGAATTTGATTGTGCATGGGAATTCTTTACACAGTAGAAGCTGGAAAAAACACATGTATCTTGTGAAGCTGAGGGATTGCTGGAGCATTGCTGGAGCATTTGTTTCTATAGTTCCAAATGTCATAAAAGATGCTGGCTACTCAGAAGTATCATGCTGGGAGGAAGCTCAAGCCACTAGAGAGGCCATATGAGGTGCCCCGACTAATGCTCTCAATGAGTTCCAGCACTCAAGTCATCCTAATTCAGGATTTTGAGCTGACTAATATGTATGATGTGAGACAAAGGAAATGTACTTAGCTCATTTTCTTCAACTGCAACTAACAGAACTTTATGTGCCTTCAAGATACTCAAAAACAACCTGAAAAATTAGAATACAGTGGTTAGCAGAATTAAGTGAATTCAGCCCCAACATAAAGTTTCAACTTAAGAGACAATTCATTTTGACTTTAAAAACAATAGTAAATATATAACTTGTACTTGATGTAGTCAATCTATGTTTTAAAAAGGCTCTATCCCCATGATGTCATTTTGTTTCATGCAATCTTATTGAGATACATTTCAAATATGAAATCACTCATTTTAGGAGTGGAATTCAGTTTTTTTTATTATGTTCATAGAGTTGAATAACCATCACTGCAACCTGATTTTAGAACATTTTTAGTTCTTTGAGAAGAAAACTCAATTAAAGTTAGTCACCTTTCCATTATTATAACAGATCACTAAGATAACCACCTTCTGAAGAGAAAATGTTTGTTTTGGCTCACAGTTTTAGAGGGACTAGTCCATGGTCAGTTGGTCAATTTCCTTTGGGCTTTTGTGGGGTGGCACACCTGGTTGGAGTTGTATGACAAGAAAGTTTCTCACTCTGTCACAGCCAGGAAACAAAGAAAGTGACAGACCAAGGTCCCAATGTCTCCTTCCAGAGCACACCCCCAATCACCTAACTTCCATTTTTAGATTTCACCTTCTGCAGATGCTACCACTTCCCGATAGTGCTGAGGGCTAGGAATCAGCCCTTTAACCTCACTGGGAGATGTTAATCACAGCACATGGTCATAAAAATTTATTCCTATTTTCTTTTAGAAGTTTTATACTTTTTTACTTCTTTCATAGTTCTCTGAAGCCTTTTGAGTTAATGTGTATGTATGGTGAGAGGTAAGGATTAAAATTCAATTTTACATATATCCCAGGATCATTTGTTAGGAGTATGCTCCTACCCATTGATCTGTGTTTACATCTTTATTAAACATCAAGTGACCAAAAATGTAAGGACACATTTCTATGTTGTCAGTTCTATTAAATTAGATTCTATGTGAATTTTTATGCTGGCTACACATACTTATGATTATAGCTTCTAGTAAATTGTTACAATGGAAGTGTGAATGGCTCCCACTTCTTTCTAAAAATTGTTCTGGTTAACTTGAACCCTTTGCATTTCCATAGGAGGTTCAGAATCGGCTTATTAATGCATACAGCAAATGAAAAATAACTCTGAGATTGTGGTAGGGATTACTCTGGGTCTGTAAATCAATTAAGGAAGCATGTTACTTTGGTAATGTTAATTTCCTGTCAATGGACACAAGATAATCTTCTATTTACTTAGATTTCCTCCAACTTTTTGTGGCAGTATATTATACTTTTCAATGTAAAATCCTTAAACTTCTATTGTTGAACTTCTTAAGTGTTATTATTTTCTTTGCTATTGAAATGAGATTGTTTCCTTGATTTCATTTTGAATTGCTTATGGTAAGTACATAGAAATGCAACTGATTTTTGCATATTGACTCGTGCTGCATTTTTGAACTTTTTATTAGTTCTATTCTCATTTTATTTTTGTCTTTGTTGTTGTTTCATTGATTTTAATTCCCTGAAATTGTCTACCTAGATAGACAATAGTGCTGAGGGCTATGGATAAGATCATCTTTCTTTCCTTTGAAAGTACAGCTAATTTTGCTACTTCTTTCCAATCTGAATACCATTTACTTTTTCATTTGCCTAATTACCCAGGATAGAACCTCAAGTGCAGTGATTATATGTGGAGAGTGGACTTATGGTCTTGCTCTAAATAAGGAGAAAAAGGCATCCAACCCTTCACCATTATGTATGATACAAGGGTTAGTACATTAGCAGAGGGGATTTTTCTCCCAGATGTTCTTTTTCACACTGAGGAAATTCCTTTCAATTCCAAGATTTTGAGTGTTTCTATCATTGAAGAATGGTGAATTTTGTCAAATGCTGTTTCTGAATCACCTGAAATAATCATGTGGTTTTATGATTTATTCTGTTAATATCCTGTATTATGTTGGGTAAGCCAGCCTTGCCTTCCTGAGGTAAATTCCAGGTGGTGAAAATGCATAGTCCTTGTTAAGGGTTGGCAGGTATATTTTGCTGGTATTTTTCTAAAAGTTTTCACATTTGTATTCAGATGGATGGTTGATCTGTAGTTTGTTTGTGAAAATTTTGGTTTTGGTAACATAGAATGGGTGAAAAAATTTATATTTTTCTACTTAGGAAAGAATTGTGATGGATTTGTCAGTTCATCTCTAAATGTTTTGCAAAACATCCATGGATGTATTAAGGCTCCAACTTTTGTTGAAACCTCAAATTTATTATTAATTTGTTCACTTTGCTTATTATAGACCTATTTAGATTATCCATATGTTTTTGTATTAGTTTTAGCTATTTATATTTTTCTAGGAATTTTTCCATTTAAATAATCTAATTTGTTTTCATACATTTGCTCATAAGCAATATTGCTTATCCCCTTATTACTTTGTCTTCTTTATTTTCATAAGGTAAGCAGTGATGGCCATCTCTCCTTCACTTTTTTTAGTAATTTAAGTCCTTTTTTTTTCTCAGTCTGTCTCTAACAGGTGGACAATTCTGTCTTTTCAAAAAAACATTCTGTGTTATTTATGACATTTTCTATTTTTGTTATTTGTTTTCATTATCATATTTATCATTTCCTTAAACTCTTGCCTTTGGCTGAGTTTGCCTTTTTTTCTTTCTTTAGTTAAAAGATTAGATTACAGTTTATGACCATTAATTTTCTTTGAAGTAGTCATTAACAGCTATAATTTTTTCTCGAAACATTAGTTTAATCGTATCTAGTAAATTTTGAAATGTGGTGTTTTCATTTTCATAGAACACAGAGCAATCCTAATTTCTCTTGTGATTTCTTCTTTCATCTATTGGCTATTCAGGAAGTGTTACTTTAATTTCCACATGGTAGTGAATTTCTCAAATAGCTTTATTATTCATTTCTAATTTTGTTCCCTTTTGCCCAAACAAGGTGCTTCACATCATTTGACTCTTTATAAATATATTGAGGCTTGTTTTGTGACCTAATATACTGTCTTAGGGAGTTGTCCATACACACTTGGAAAAATACATGTTTTCCTGTTGTTGGTTGGTGTGTTCTACAGCTATGTTAGGGTTAGTTGGTTAATAATGCTGTTTAGATCTCCTCACACATTATATCTTCTACTTAACATTTCTATCCACGATTGAAAATGGTTTATCATAGTACTCAGCTGCTATTGATGAATTGCTTCTCAATCAGTTCTGTCAGCTTTTGCTTTATGTCATTTGAGACTCTGTTACTATGTGCTTACATGTTTGTAATCCCTAGTATGGTCTGTGGAATTTACTTCTTATAAAATATCCTTCTGTGTTTGTAGTATTAATTTCCCCTTAAAATCTGTTTTAAATTGTATTATTAAAGGCACTCTATTTCTCTTTTGGTTACTCCTTGTATGGTATATCTTTTTTATTATTTTATTTTCAGCCAATTAATGGTTTTTATTCTAAAGCTTGTTTCATAAAAATAGCATATAACTAAGCCCTATTATTTATCCCTTCTACCAATCTGCAATTTCAGTGTTTAAATCACTTATATTTAGTATGATTATTGATAAACTAGAATTTATGTCTGCATCTTGTTATTTGTCTTCTATGTATTGTGTCTTATGTTTGTGGTTTGTCTTATGTTTGTGGTTGTTTGTTTAAATAGACATTCTAGTTACCATACAAACTCCCTTGTTACATCTTTGCTACGTATTTTAGATATATTTTTAGTCCTTGCCCCAGGCATTACAATTAGTGTCTTAATTAATCTAAATCTTATTTTATGAATATTAACTTCAGTAGTATATGAAAACTGCTCTAACAATCTTTCATTTCCTTCTTTTCTGCTCTTTTCATAGAAATTACATCTTTATGCATTATAAGCCCATGAATACAGACATTTAAAAAATATTGCTCTATACAACTGTCTTTTTAAACTAATAGGAAAAGAATTATTAGCAGAGATATGCTGTCTTCCATGATGCATAATTACCATGATTAGTGGCCTTTTATCTCTTCACGGATATGCAAGTTACTATTCTTCCTCTCATTTCCCTCCAACCTGGAGGACTCCCTTAGGTCTCTTGCACGATGCGTCTTGAAATGAGCACTCCCTGTTGGAGCGGAGCCTGGACGCATGTTCATTCTTGCTTCACGCTGATTTCTCATCGTTTTGAGGCTATTTCCCCACTTCTGCCTGCGATGGCTTTTCACAAATAAGACTTAAATCATATTGAAGCTTACCTGCTCATGGTGACTTGCTATTCATGCTGCTTTTGAGGTTCCATTTTGTCTTTAATGTTTGTCGATATTTATTTATTTAGACAGAACCTTGCTGTGTAGTTCAGGCTGGCCTGAAACTCACAGCCATCTTCCTGGCTCAGCCTCCCCAGTGCCGGGATTACAGGTGTGTGCCACCAAGCCCGGCCGTAGTTGTCCATTTACTTATGATTTGTCTATGTCAGCATAGGTTCTGCCGCACATGAACCCATGACACAGGTGCCACAGCGGACACACGGAGTCCTCTCCGCAGCATGTGAGCCAAGTCACACCAGGATCTCCCCAGCAACCAAGCATGCTATGGATGCCATTCAGGTTTATTTGCAATGCTGGCACTTTGTGATAAAGGAGTGGATTTGGGGGTCAGTTCGGGCACTTGTCTCTTACGGTTTCTCCACCACTGGTCTCTTAGTTCATTTCCTTTTCTTGAATGTCACTGAGGGTTCTAAGGTATAGATTTGATATTTTTCATTAAATTTGAGAAGTATTGTAATTATTCCTTCAAACATTTTCCCCATCCATTTCTCTTTCTATTCTTCAAACTTCTGATTACTTGTGCTTCCTGCAGACACTGAGCCCCGTGTTCGTGTTTCTCTCTCTTTGCTTCCCCTTTTCCTGCCTGCACCCTGGGTGATCTCTGCTGACCTATGTGAAGTTAATAGATTACTTTCCTTTTGTTTGCTCAACTGTCATTGCAGTTCTGCAGTGTATTTCTTGTTTTAGTCATGGTATTTCTCAGCCTCAGAATTTCTTTGTTTTAAAAATGATTTCTGTTATCTGTTGATATTTCCTTTTTGGTAAAGACATTATTGGCATATTTTTCTCTAATTCTTTAGACACAGTTTCCTGAAATTCTTTGAAAGTATTTAAAATCACTGCTTTAAAGCTGTTGTTTACTATACCTACTAGGGGTATTTTCTTTTGGTTGCTATTTTACTGTGTATATCACTCACCTCTTTCTTTGCTTGGCTTATAAAATATTTTGTTGAAACTAGACATTTTAGTGAGTGTGTGGTGACATTTCTGGTACCAAATTCTTCTCCTCCTGATCTTCCAAACGTGACTGGTCCTGGCTGGTAGCTGGTCTTAGCTTTGTTGTCCTGTTTCTCATTGTCAATTACACTTTTCCTGGGCCAATTCTGCCTTTCTTGAAATATGTCGGGTGATTCTCCCAGCTAATTGTTTCAGTCCTCACTTTCATTTCTTAGCACGGCTTCCAGGAAGTCACACCCATCTCGGGCATTCTAGTGACCAAGCAGTGACTGCTCAGAACTTTGTGGCATTACTCATGCCTTGTATTTGTGTCCACTACCATTTGACAAGGCTGTCTGGGTGAGACGACAACCTTAACATTTCAAGCAGTTTGCAACACAGTTTAGCTCCCCTCTCTCTGTCTCTCTGTCTCTCTCTGTCTCTCTGTCTCTGACTTTGTCTCTCTCTGTCTGTCTCTGTCTCTCTCTCTGTCTCTCTCTCCCTCCCTCTCTCCTCAGTCTCTCTCTCTCTCTTCTTCTCTCCCTCTCTCTCTCCTCTCTCTCTCCACTTGCTATGCAGTCCAGGCGAGCCTCCAATTCATTCGCAATCTTTCTGTGTCACCTGGCTTTCCAGAATTCTTCTTTAAATCCCCACCCTGTTCTATCTTACTCTAAGTGATATGACAGCCTCAGAAAGCTGAGCTGTTAACAGCAGTTTGGCGGGTTTTACATATTTTTCTCTCACTGTCCTCTCTGGAAGCTGAGCTCTGAGGCCAGTCCCTTGCTGAGAATACAACTTTGCAGCAAATTTCAGACTTGGACAAAGTCTTGCCTGCTCCCTAGCTAGGACAGTGCATTTATGAACATTTCCTGCCTCGCGAAACTACCAGCTTTGGGTTCCTGTGTCAATGAAGAGTCATGGGTGAGAGATGAGAAAAACTCAAGTTAAAAAGCCACAAATCCCATTTCCCTACCAGGTTTGCTCATGATGTCACTGTCTTACCAAAAGACAGAAGTTTCTACAAGAAAAAGTTTCGAGCTGCAAGTTTCCTGCTCTGAAATCGCTAGTTTTCATTGTTTTGCCCATCTGCTCCTTATTTTAGAGGGAAGCTGAGCTCTCCCTTTCAAGTTATACCTTTCAAGATGCTCAGACCTCAATCAGCTGTTTTGCAGAAGACATTTGTGGTTGATATATAATGCAAATTAAATTTTTAATTCAATAACTGCGATGCCAATCTTGATTGGCTTGAGAGATGCCTAAGAAACCAGAAAAGCACACTTTTGTGAGTGCGTGTGTGTGTGTGTGCGTGTGTGTGCGTGTGTGAGGTGTTTCCAGAGAAGATGCACATAGGACAGCAAATTGAGGCCACCCTGATGTGGGAAGTTTATTCAGTAGAGCAGGGGCCTGGATGGGGCAGTGCAGAAGGAAGAGACAGGACAGTCCCTCTGGCTTCGTCCCCTCGGCTTCCTGGCTGCCATGAGACGAACGGCTTTGTTCATACCAGGCCCTTGCCCCGTGCAGTTTCTGCTATATAGTCAGCCAGTCACAAGCCAAAAACGCTCAAATAAAGCGACAAAATAAACCTTTGTTCCTTTAAGTCATTTATGTCAGGTATTTATTGCAGCAACAGGAAGCTCGTTAACACAGTAATTGATTAAATGATAAATTTTATAGCTACAAAATGACAATTACTTAAATAAAACATTTGGAAAGTAGAATCCCTACCATGACAAAGGTGAGAAAATAAGCCGAACATCAAAGCTACACTAAACGCAGGAGATTCTGCCGAAATAATATTTTCCAGTTCAGGATAAGTTGCTTTGTGATGAGGCAGTGAAATGTATCAATATTTGAAATTATATTCAGTGGGGTAGAATAAGATATCCTGGAGGACACACTTTTGGAACAGTCTGAAAAATTTTATACGCCAAGCAATAGCTGTATCTGACTGCTTTATAGCCATCTCTGTTAGGGAAATTTGTTCTTTCTCCTGACCACCCCTTATTCTTCTAATGCCTCATAAAATTTGGACATGAAACATAAATATTCCCAATGCTTATGTGGTGATTGCACAGAAAATAGAGTATGGTCAAGCTGTACTTTGGCATCTCCGTGGGCTCTGAAGAAGGTGCACACTCAGGGGACCGATCCAACCCAGTACCACGGGCCACCTCCCCATTAAACTCCCTCCAGCACCACACATGGCAATAAAATCTACAGCGAAAAAGATGTTTCCTGACACAGATTGACTTCAAATTAGGTATTAGTGTGCCTGTAGGTAGCATAAAAATGAAATTGTCCAGAAAGCAATTTATATCTTTAGTGAACTCCAGAATGTGTAATAAATTCTGCACGTTGGCAAACTTCAGTGGAAGGCTTTGGGAACATGAGGACTCTTGGGTGCCATCTTGGAGTTCCTGGGGACTACACAAATTGAGGATGATACGAGTACTCCCCCTTCCAACCTCCTACAGACCATCTGACAAGTAACTCCAACCCCGCTGTGAAAAGCGTTCCTTCTCCTCCTCCAGCAGCCTTGGTGGGAAGATTACAGAAACAGCCCAGGAGACCTCAGCAGCAAAGGGAGGGCACTTGACAAATTCTTTCATGGCCTGAGTCATCTGTAACCCTCTTGAGGAATCCCAGGGGGAAAGAAAATGATTATTCTCTTCAAGAAACAGAAAGGAGTGTGTCAGGATGGGTGATTTTTCTCCAGTTCATTCCTGAAAACTTTAACTATGAGAAATACTACCAGGGTTCAATTCTGTGAAGAAAATCTAGATGAGGCTGTGTTACCATCAATCTCCCTAACAAATGGGGAGGAGGAGAATGAGAAGGAGGAAGAGAAAGGAGAGAGAGAGAGAGAGAGAGAGAGAGAGAGAGAGAGAGAGAGAGAGAATTTAAATGTGACATTTGGTTCAATGGTTATTTTCCCCCAAATCTGTGATGCAATGTAGCGTTGAGAAGCTGGGCTGGCAAGAGCTTATTACATGTTACACTATAAAAGAGAAGACACGGCAATGCCTCTGGACAAGAAAATAAATCTTTCTTTATGTCTTAAACACTTGTGGAGGATCCAGTGTGAATCTGGCAATGTGAAATTACAAGACCACAGGGTTCTCCCTCTAAAAGCTTGTTATTTTAGGTGTATAAAAGATCATGGGAAGATGATCCGTTAAATAGCCAAGTAATTTTAAACCAAAGACCCAAAACTTCAGGGCCACGAGAAAGGTACAAGACACAAAGATGTTTTTCAGACTCTTAGTTTTTCCCAAAGTCCATCCTAGTCTCCTCCTGCTGACCATCTCCCCCGCCCCCAACAGTGCTCTATTTCCAAGTGGCCGCTCCAGTTAGATTGCTTCATCTCTGAGTAAATGATGGCTCAATATGTTATTGTCTCTTTGGATTTAGAAAAGGTTCTGTTAATGGCCAGAGAAGCAAGAATGTCCAGTGTTTAAATCTCATTGCCAAGGGATCTGTGAGACCACTTGATGGACCTTGTTCCAGCCATTTAAAGTCTCCACATGGTGGCTCTCAACAGTGAAGAAGACCTGATGTTCCAGACTGGAGTCATGAATTCTCTGGGGCTTTCCCTCTGACCACCCAACCCCAGAGGAGGGAATTGGCCCCAGTGCTGTGGAGAAGTTACTCCTTGAACAGAAGGCTCTCCTCACACTCACGAGGAGAACACCCTCTTCCTCTCAGCCCAGCAGAACCATGCGGGACTCCATTGTAACACACAATTAGGTGCATTGCCTTGTGTGACATTTTAAATCCACTATAGTGTAAGACAGTTAAAGGCAGGTGTCTGTGCCTCACTGAGATGAGTGTGACAACATAAATAGCACAATCGGCTTATCCTTAGTGAGCTCTTAGTGTGCATCTACACCGTACTGTGTGAGCTACATGTGCAGTTTGTGACCCATTGTACTTTCCGTAGATGGCTGTGATGTTTTCACCCATCCTATGTGCACTTCTGTGAGATGCAGTCATTCAATCAGGAAGTGGAATTTAACCCTCTCTTCTCTGGCCTAAACTTGCCTCAGTGGCTGACTTGTGGCAGTGATGGTGGCAGGGATGCCATGCATCTTCTGAAGGTGACTCTGATGAATAGTCACCTCTATCTTCTTGCCTTTGAACACTGCCAGCTGGGCTGGCCTCTCTCGGAATCCAACCTCCATTCCAGGGATCCACAGAGCACAGAAGAGCTATGAGTAAACAGGAGAAGACACAGTTAACCGAGTCCACTCTGTGAGCTATCTATGGGTGGGTACCAGTCCTATGAGCAAAGTTGTTCCAGAATTATCCTCCCTGGCCACTTGAGTCCCTTGATGCACCCTGGCCCCCTGTGCTTCTTTCAAATTCCTGAGCCTCATAAGAGCACTAGAAATGCTACACACTCATGCCACTAGGTTTGGGTAACAGTGGGTAACCAGGTCCTTCACAGTGGTACAAGATGGACACTAAGTCGGCCCTGACTTACAGATAAGGAAACTGAGGCTCAGACTTTCTGTGTTTCAGAGCTTTATGTAAATAAATAATCTCATGCCATGCCTCCTATTTTAATTACAAGGTAATTAATAATGAATGGGATTAACTAACTGGTCTACAAATACACAGCCAGGAAAAAAAAAATCAAGATTTGAATCCAAGCAGACCTTTTCAAAGATTTCAGACCAACCATAGTGCCAAAAAATGTATGCTCCAGCCTATTATAGAGATACAGCAGTTGCTAACCATTGTAGGTGAGGTAAGCACACAGCCCTGTCGGAGTCTGCTGTGATCTTCAGGGAGCTGCCTGACATTGAACAGTGACCCCTGAAATGACTGTGGGCTGATCATTGTAAGAAGATCAAGGAAATGAGTATCTTTTTCTTTACTTCCACTATACTTTCCCTCATTGCAGGTCATATCCAAGACAGAACACCTAGCCTGGTGGCCACACAAAGAAGAGAATATTGTCAGAATACGTTCAGTTACAAATACTTCTGCAGTGTTTTGGGAAGCAGCCAGAAAGACTTCCTATACATACATGGATCTTGAGAAGTTCGGTGTCTCTTGAGTCAAAGCATGTTTCTACACAATAATTATATTCAACAAGCTAAAGTTTTTCTCACCACAAGTACTCAGAAATCTCCTTTTGGCTTTAAATTTTATAGAGACAAGGATCTGCTAATTGAAAATGGAAAAAAATATAAAATAAAATCAGCAAAAATTTTGCTACCCGGACCAAGGAATAAAGAGAAAAAAAATAAGTAAACAAGGTCTAGAACGTGAGGAGGGGATGGCATTAATTGTACTTTCAAAATCATGGACATAAACTGCCACACTGTTGTCAAGAAGCAAGACCCCACAGTCCGACTGGAGCAAAAGTTTTCACAGCGTGCGCTCTTGGTTCCTGAGGTTCACTGCGACCCTCACACGGCAGTTAAATTTGAGAAGTGACTGCGAGCCTGAGGTCCTTTAACCATAAACCACATTGACACTAAGCGTCTTTGAAAGCCTTTTCGGAAATTTTGAGATGGACCGCAGCCCCTTGTGAGCTCAGGTTCCGAAGATCCGAAGGGTTTGGGAAAATACCACAGATCCGAAGGGTTTGGGAAAATACTACCTCTGCTGAACTCGTGCAGACTTTCCCAGACACCAAGGAGACCTGAAACACATTAGGTGTGGTCAGTGATCTGGAGGTGATGTGACACCCACAGGAGGTACAGCAAGGTGCTGGGCTAAGACTGCACCATGAGTCATAGAAGGGACTCGAACACCCACAGGTGGATCAACAGGTTCTGATACCTGTGAGGCTGTAGACTCCTGGGGAAGATTGTGTACGACTTTCACTCATGAATGCAGCATGGGTACATTTAGATTTGCTCCAAAGCCATGGAAATGACACCCAGGAGGGTCTGATCCTTTCTTAACGGATCCATCTTGACTTCCCCCAGATTGTTGCTTTGTGAAAACAGCCACTGTGGGTGTGTTGGGTCTACTCATGTACGGATGCTGCCTGTGTTCATCTGATGATGCTGCTGTCCTGGAAAGGGACATGAAATTACCTGTGACTTTGCCCTGTGTAAAGTGCTTTAACCCAGATTTTAAAAAAATTTTAACTGATACATAAAAACACACATAGTAAAGGAGTAATTTGTGCTTTCTTTTTTCCTTCCTTTCCTTTCCTTTCTTTTCCATTCTTTGTGTGTGTGTGCGTGTGTGTGTGTGTGTGCTTGTGCACGTGCGTGTGTGTTCCTGTTGTTGAACCCGAGCCCTTGCACATACTAGGCAAGTGCTGTACCACTTAGCTATAACCCTGTGTGCTGCCTTTTACATACGCACTGTATTTCCCCAAAATAAAACCAGGTCTGGTTAATTTTTGCTCCAAAAGACACAAGAGGGCTTATTTTTTAGAGGATGTCTTATTTTTTTATGTACAACAATATACATTTATTCATTTTTTTCATGTTCCAAAATCTATATTTATTCAAACACAGCCATGTAGTCTTATTTTGGAACAGCATCATAAGCCTCCGGATCCCAGGTTCTGGCCTGAGTTTCTCCTGACTCCATTTCCTGTGGAGCCTCAGCCCCCATCTCTCATGTCCTGCCACAGAGCTGTCCCTCGCTGAGCCCTTGTGGTCCATGCAGCCTGCGCGTACTGCATTGGGAGCACAGCTATCGGTGATTTATCGCATGAGTTCTTCGCCCAAGTCCTGACCGCTTGCAGGTGGGGTTTCTCGAAGTTTCCATTGAATAAGTGTTAACTAAAGGCTTCCGAGGTGGGAGTGGCAGCAAAACTGACAGCCAAAAGTGACGGCGCCCACAAAAGCAACAAGAGATAGGAGGCACCAACATTCAGAAAATACTTCTTTATTTCACACAAGTGCACCAAATTCATCCATGGCAACACACACGTATCGAGTTCTGGAGATTCGCATGATACATGACCACATCCGTTTGTTATCCGGTGTGCATGGTGTTGGTGCGCTGTATCTGTACTCCTGTGGTTTAGTCAGCAGTAAGTCTTAAGTCCAGCTGTTTACATAAGCATTTACCTCACCTCCAAAGGTGCCCACTTTGGGTATTTACAATTGCTTCACTATAATTGACATTATTATTTATTTTAAGCATTAATGTGAATACTATTTATTTCAATTTAATTATATATAATATTATTATTTTATAATTCAAGATGTCCATCATGTGTCATAACTAAATGTGTCTGTCTGGCTGACGATCTTAACTGGGGCTTATTTTGGGGATAGGGTTTATATTATGAGCATCCTGAAAAATTGTGCTAGGGGTTATTTTCCAGTCTGGTCTTATTTTCAGGGACATATGGTACTTTTTATAGGTTTAAAAGTTGTAGTAGGAAAGTATTGAGTTTTATTTACAGATGTGACCTTATTCCATCTAGAATTATGGAGAGAAAACTCAATTTTGGCCTTGCTGGTCCTCAGGAAGGTGTTTTTTTCAAAGTAAAAGGAACAAAATTATTTTATTTGGCAGTTTTTAAGATTTATATATAATGTAGCTTCCAAATATTTAGACTTATGGTAGGTTAAGAGTCCATTTTTGTTTCTCTCTGAACTTCATAAATGTTTAGAGTGACTTCAAAAAAAATCCTGAAATTCATTTGGATCAGAAAAGACCTAGAACAGCAAAAGCAATTCTGGGCCACAAAGGCAAGATGGGGGCATCAGAATCCCTGACTTGAAAATTATGCTGCAAAGCTATTGTGATAAAAGCAGCATAGTACTGGAAAAAAAAAAACTCAAGGAATAATGGAACAGATTAGAAGATGGAACAACTCCAAACACATTCAGTCACCTTATCTGTGACAAAGGGCTTAAACACCTTCATTAGGAGGCACCAACATTCAGAAAATACTTCTTTATTTCACACAAGTGCACCAAGTTCATCCATGACAACACACACGTATCGAGTTCTGGAGATTCGCATAATACATGACCATATCCATTTGTCTCTTTAACAAATGGTGCTAGAAAAACTGACTTTTCATATGCCAAAGACTAAAATTAGACCCATATCTCTCATGATGCACTAAACCAAAGTAGAAACAGATCAAAGATCTAAATATTAAAGGAGAAACACTAAGTTTCCTAGAAAATACTCTTGATGAGTTTGGTGTAGGCAAAGACTTGGTGAAAAAATAATACTTGCATAAGAAATATCACAAAGAATGAAGATCTCATCTTCTTAAAAAGCTTTTACACAGTGAAAGAAACCACCAACCGAGTGAATATTCAATTCAGAGAGTAGACAAATTTTTGTCTAGCTGTTCCTCAAAAGACTAATATTTATAGTGTATGAAGAACTAAAAAAAATCAGACCCCCCCCAAATTTAAAGACCTAATCCAAAAATGGGTATCTGAAATGAATATACACTCCTCAGATGAAGAAATAGAAATGGAAAATAAATATATGAAAGAATGTTCATCACTGGTCATTTGAGAGATGCAAATTAAAACAAGGCTGAGATTCCATCTCACTCCAGAAATTTGACTATTATTAAGAAATTGACCAATAACAAATGCTGGTGGGGCTGTGAGAAAAAGGAACCCTTCTCCACTGTTTGTGAGAGTGTAGACTGGTGCAACTACTATGTAAATTAATGTGGAGATTTCCCCAAAAAACCAAAACTAGAGGTTGCATTTGGCCCAGCTATTCTCTTAATTGGTATCTTCTGGAAAGAATTAAAAGCATCATATTACAGTGATATATGCAAACCCATATTTATAGCAGCACAGTTTGTAAAAGATAAATCTTGGAAACAGCCAAAATGCCTATCAACAGATGAATAGAAGATGTGGATTTTTTTAATGCAATGGAGTACTACTTGGCCATAAAGACTAAACCTGAGACATTTCTAGGTACATGGATATAGCTCGATACAGTCTTCAGTGAAATAAACTAGACACGCATGTTCAAATATTGCATGGTTTCTCTGGTGTGAGAAACCAAAAGCGTAAATGAGGACTAAAATGTATAATAGGTATTGTGAAATAGGAAGAAAATGTTCCAGTGGGAAGGAGAAATAGAAAAGGGGATAGAGTGAGCCTTTTCCCACCCTCGCTGCAGTCTGGGAAGTTTACATCTGTAATCACATGGAAAAGCTATTAGAATTCTAGCAGGTTGATCCCAATCTACCAGTTTCGGTGCAACACACTGCCAAAATAAAGACGTTAAGACATATTTATAGTTATGGGGAGCCAGGGGGGTCCTAAGTCCAGCCAGCATGAAGATTCAATGGGACAAAGGCCTGGACTCAAGGCCTAACCCAGATTTCATTATCTTTTGAAGAAGAGAGAGGCTAGAGGAGGAGTGACCGTGAAGGGGGTGGGAAATATGTGAGTGCTGTGAGCTGAGCTAGGTAGGAGGCCTGAAAGCACCTCTGCACTAGGCAGAGAGAGGTATGTGCAGAAAGACCAACCTGCATAACACAACTGAGGTTGCATTTAATGTTTAGGAGGCTGTTGCTTCCGCTCTAACGTGCAAACTTTCCTGCCCTAGGAAGTCATAACTCTTATCTTGAGTCTTGAACCCAGTCCACAGCCCTGGAGCCATGGCTTTTCATCCCACCAGGCTTAACCATGGTTTGGGAGTCACATGGTGGGGAAACAGTGACTGCAACCTACCTAGCTTTGAAGATTATGCATCAGCACCTCAGCCAGCCCTAGCTACGGTGCTTAGAGCCAGTTGAAGGGAAGAGAAAGTGGCCTGGCCGGCTCTGTACGAATCAGTACATGGAGCTAGGGTCAGGTTTAGTCAGAGTACAGGTAACTTTGCTCAAGGAGAGTCATCCAGGTGGTCCTCCACAAGGTGGTAAAGGAAAGGAAGGAAAATAACAGGAAAAAATGGAAACAAAGCTTTTGTCAATAAGGAGGGGAAGAGGGGTTGAAGAGAATGGAGGTAAAGTGTAAAAAAAGAATTAAGATAATATCATGTATAGTTACAGGTTCCCTATGATGAATGTGATTATTATGTATATATAAAATGTACCAATAAAGTTGTCTTGGTTTCTTTTCTCTTGTTGCTGGGACAAAACACCCATCACCCAAAATGATGGGAGGAAAGGTTTATTTAACTCACTGTTTGTGGAAGTTTCAGTCCATAATCAGTGGGCTCCAAAGCAGGTGGCATGGCACAGAGACAACAGCCAGCAGCCAGCAAAAGCCACCAGAGCAAAAAGCAGGGAAACAAGCCTCTTCTCCTCCCTTATATTGTACACAGGTCACCTGCCCTTCCAGGGCCAGTGTAGCATTCACAAAATCTCTGTACCCTCCTCTTGCACAGGATGAGGATATTTACAAAGTAAGAGCCCTAGGTCCCTGCTAAGTCTCTTAGTTAAACTTCTAAACTGCTCAAGTTGACACAATGTATCAGCCATAACAAAATTAATTGAAAAAGAAATAATGATACATAAGGTGCTATTATTTTCAAACTAGAAAGGGGTAATAAAATTAAATAAAATAATAGATTCTTATTAGATGAGTAAGGAGCATGAACAATATGGTTCACAAATGTAAAAGCAAAGGAAACAAAGGAGAGCACATTAAAACTGCAAGTGGTACCGGTTTTTTATAGCATATTTTCTGAAATTTTAGATGAGTAGATAGGATTTGACCTTAATTGCATCATTATTTCTGTTCTGGGGATTAAACCCAGGAAGTGTTGAGCTATGGCCCCTATATTTTTATTTCCAGTTGTGCTGGTCTAAAATTCATGATCCTCTTGCCTCAACCACCAGAGTAGCTGGGATTACATGTATGTGCACCGAGCCTAACAAGTATAATTTAAAAATTTTAGAATTAAAAAAATTTTGCAAGTTGTCATCTGATTATGAGTTTTACAGCTGTTCGCTCTTAAACCCAGTATTTCCAGTTTTAGTTTTTCTTAAGAAGCATCATTATTACAGACCCAGGTGTGCTGAACATATCTTTAAGACCAAGTTACAACAAAGAGGGGTTTGTGGATCCTAATGAGGTTTATTTGTGATTCTAGAATGGAGCTGCAGTCTAGCACTAAATGTTTGCATGTCAGCTTGGTTTGCAGTTCACTATGTACAGAGACACTTTCAGGCAGACAACATAATTTCATAGACAGATATGAAGATAGATTCAGGGATAGACATAATTTGGGGTGAGTATTCTTTACTATATCATTTATGATAATGAAAGAATATTAACTTAAATTTAAATACTAGTGGAATAAATAAAATATATGATGAATGTTTTGTGAAAGTACCTGAGAAAATACTACGCAGCTTTTAAATATCATATGCTTAGTAAGACATTGAGTGTAAAAAACAGCAGAGTATAAAACAGTATAAAGAATATAGTATCAAAAAACATATAAAGCACTGAAGATGGTGGCAAACACCTGTAAACCCAGCAGTTTGAGAGGCTGAGGTAGAAGGATCCCACGTTAGATTCATCCTGGGAAACAGTGACTTAGCAAGATGCTGGCTCAAAATAAAAAAATCAAAAAAGAGCTAGAGATGTACCTCAACTTGAAGGTCCTGGATTCTGTCCCCAGTAGAGGAAAATACAGATACACACACACACACACACACACACACACACACAAAGTCAGTTCGTTTTTCTGGATAGTGTGATTACAGAAAATGTGAATGTTTTTCTTCATTTTTTGTATTTTCCAATCAAGAATATATTAGTTCTATAATCATAGACAAAAAGTTCATGAGGAGAAAAAAAACCGTATGTTGCAATGAACTACCTGTATTCAACAAGAGTTAATATAAATATGGTCCCAAAATTATAATAAAACATATCACACACACACACATATACAGGATATCCTGTCAGCTCCTTACTTTTCCTACAGTGTTAGACAAACCCTCAGCTATGACCCCAGGAGCACCGGAGCTTTTGCAGCCCCCTCTGCTGCTGTATTAGCCCCAGTCTTTCCAATGCTAGAGCCCGACCAATCACGAAGATCTGATTATTCTTCAAACTGCAGCCATACAGCCTGTTAGGAAAGCCTCAGACCACCATGGCCCACTCCACCACCCCCGAAGTAAGAATGCTACAACCCTCAGCTAGAACGCACAGGGGGCCAGTGTCTGATAACAGCCTGCAGCGGAATTCCTCCAAGGATGCACCATGTGCACTTCAGGGTGTGGGCTGGATTTGCCCAGCAAAGGCCGCTGGTCACGCCCTTCTCAGTTCCACAGGTGCTCACAGAGTTGTGCTCTGGCTGAGGAAGAGCACAGCAGAAGCAAAGCCACCCATTGCCAGAGCGATCTGGAGGAGAGGGAATGAGCAGCGTGTGCTCCCTGCCCTTCCTGAGCACTTACCAAGATCCCTCCTCAGACCTGACCAGGGACAAGTCCCAAGCAAGGAGCACTTGGTACATTCGAAGCTCCAAGCAGGGTTGCCATGGGTCAGAGCCACACTCCAGGAACATTGAGATCTAAGGTGAGTCTAGTATCACACGGCCCGTGCGGGCTCCGAAGAGTAATTCAACACAGAGCGCTTCTTCTGAAAAGAGCAAGTACACTCAGGCGACCCAGGGAGTAGCAGGAGGTTCTGGACACCGGCCTGCTCCAGGCTGGGTCCTGGGCTGCTCATTTGTACTCTCTGCTGCTTCTGAGTTGCACGTTTCTATAGCTGTGCATGCCGCATGGTGATAACACACTGTGCTCTCCTGGTGAAGAAATGCCCCAAGAGGACAATCCTGATTATCATGCAGCAGAGCAGGCTGTGAGCCCTGGGCTGCGCTGGCTCTGACACCAGGCAGGGAGGCTCACCTTCCCCTTCGCTTCACCAGCCTCCTCCCCACCTCCTTGCTGTGGGCTCATAATCAACACACGCCTCGGTATAGCAGACCCTTTCCTCCGTCCCTCCACTCTGTCCTCACAATCAGGGGCTGCTGTGTCCCCCCTGCAGTGTGTGGCAGAGGCTGCTCCCGAGCTGGCCGCTCTGTACTGCCCTTGTCCCTCTTCAGTGCAACTTGGTTTATCTTCTCCGTGTGTTGCCTTGTTTCTAAAATGCCATAAAATGTGAGGATCTACGATGTGCATCTCACTCTATCTCTGCAATCAGTGTGAGTATTGAACTATTGGAAGAATAGCATCAGCTAAATTTGAAAAACCGTCACAAAAGAGATTCTCCCAAAGATGCTGTTATTTATTTGGGAATAGTAGAGCGTCGCAATGGGAATCCGCAAGCCATGGCAATCTCGGGGGACTTCAAGGCAGGTGACACAAAGGAAAGCCTGTGAAGGAAAAGGAGGATGATGTCAGACACTTGAAGCAGTAATCCTTGGTCACAGTAACTGAACAAGAAAGGCATGGGTCTGAGACTGAAGAGGTCCTTGCTAGGATAATGGCCCTGTGGAAGAACATTTTCTGTCATGGTGCAGTTATCTTTGTAAAAGCTTTGGGGATCTGGGGTGTCCTTGTGAAAGCTGATCTCAGGCCATGGTACATAAGAACCTTCCTGCAAGCCTCCGACCTTTGTGCATTTTTTGGTGAGGGTTGACATAAGTGACTCCTGTGAAGGACCACATGGATGACTCTCCTAAACCTGGCCCTGTCTCCGTGCATTGGTAGAGCTGGCTAAGACCTTTCCATACCACTTCAAATGGCTTTAAGCAATGCAAATTAGTCTAGCTGAGGTGCTGATGCGCATTTTTTGAAGCAAAGCAACAGGTCTGTTTTTCCCCCACTGCGTAGTTCTCCAAAAGCATGTGTGAGCCAAGCTGGAGGGAGATCCATGCTCCATGCTGGGCTTGAACCTCGAGAGAAGAGGCTATGACTCCCAGGGCATAAAAGACTACACATCGGGGCTGAAGTGCTGACCCCAAAACATTAGATAGTATCTGGAATTTGTGTTATGCAGATTACTCTTTCTGCATAGCCTTCTCTCTGCATATTGCAGAGGTGATCTCAAGCCTGCTACCTCGCCCGGATCATAGCTTTCATTTGCTTCCCACCACAGTCACAGTCACTCATCCTTGGGCCACTCTCTTCTTCACGCATGAATAAAACCCCAGCTTAGCCCTGGGTTGAGGCTCCAGTTCACCATCACCCTAGCTGGACTTGGGACCCCCTAGACTCCCCACAACTGTAAATATGCCTTAGTGTCTTTATTTTTGCTGTGGATTGCGAAAATGGTAGATTGGAATGAAGGACATGGTAGATTGGAATGAAGAAGTTGCTCTAACTTTTCCCTGGGATTACAAATATAAATTTTTTGAACCTAGCTGAGGTCCAGGGAGGGTTCGCCACAGATTCCATACTGGTTCTGACAATTTTCATATTTCTTTCACAATTTCAATTCATTCCACAGTTGTTTTCTATAGTCATTTTGTGTTTGTTCTTTCATTGTTTGCCAAAGCTTTTCAGCCTTCTCTGGTTTTAGCAGGGAATTTTATTTAATTTCACTTGAGCCATCTTGAAGTCACAAAAAATATGGAGAAAAGTTAAAGGGACACAAGGGAAAGAAGTCAGTCCAAAAGGGCTGCATGACACTGGATCACACATACATGACATCCTAGGAAAGACAGAACTCTGGAGGCAGAGGAAGATCCATGGCTTCCGGGGATGAGGAGGGGAAGACAGCAGATGGAGCGTGGATATCGTCCAGGAGAGAAGTGGTCCTGGGGTGTCACACTGGCAGCTGGCACAGGTCACCATGTGCCATCCACACTGCGGGGTGCAGCCCAAGAGCTGGCCTGGATGTGAACCCCAAACCTGGGTGGCTAAGGAGGTGTTACTGTGGTGAGCTCCTGCTCTGGAGGAGGAGACATTAAGACAGGGGATGGCAAGGTGGTAGGGATGGAAGTGGGAGTTCTAGGTCTCCCCAACTTGGGTGTGAATCTAAAGTGTCTCTTTGAAAAACTCTATCATTCTTAAATGTATATAAAGAAAAACTTTATCTTCTTCCCACGTCCTTCCCTTTCTTCCTGCCTTCCTTTCTTTCCCTCCCTCCACCCCTTCTTCTTTCTTTCTTCCTTTTCTTTCTTTCACCTAATAAACACTAGCGTGGCAGAAGTCACCTTACCTTCCACGAACTTGCAGAGTTAATCATTTTCCCATTCTCTCTCTAAACCCACTGCCTGAGTGAGGTTCACGGCAATGCAGAAAGACCAAAACCACCAAACTATCTTCGCTTTTATACACCTTCCAAAACTGTTTATGTTGTTTGCATCTGTCATTATTATATAAAAATCAAATCAAATGTTATTAAGCTGAGATGCCAGTATGAAGATCGAGCTTCTGTGAAGAATAAAATTAAGCTGGGTGCTTTGGAAGAACTGCATAAAGTCACAGTCACATCATTAGGAAATCGTTCAGGTTGAGCCTGAGGGAAACAGCTGTAAAGCACTGGGAAATTTTCATTTCTAAAAATCTAGCAAAATTCTGCATGCAGATTTTTTATTTTTTTTATTTTTTTGCAAGAGTTCATTCAGCCAGGCCTGGAATCTCAGCACTTGGGGAAACTGAGGCAGGATGATTGTAAGGTTAAGTCCCACCTGGACAACAAAATGACTTAGAGAGTCACTGTCTTAAAAAAAAAATAAAAATTAAAAAAAACTGAAAATGCAGCTCAGTGATAAAATAAAGAATGTAAAAAGAAAAGTTCTGCTTTATGTAATTGTAAATTATTATCAATACAGTTTAGGTAAGAAAAATAATCAGGCACAACTGAGTTCCGGTGACAGATTCGAAGTTAGAGAAAACAGTCCAGGTTGATGTTTTGGCCCCTCAGGGTTCCTGTGTTACCAGTGAGTTCCACCCAGCCCATCCTTGTCCCAGTGCCAGGAAACCACGTACGCAGTTTAGATACCAACATCTGATTAGGGCAAAATGTGACTTTGCCGTATCCAGTGACCCCGCGTTTAGAGATCTGTCAGGCTGTGGAGTGCCACTCCTGTGAGGATCTGGAGATGGTCACAGAGTCCACAAATGACAGACACTGTCGGTGCTGGACAGAGTCAGGGGTGATGACAGGAAGAGCATTGGGTCTCACATTACCACTCCCCGCCCACGAGGTAAACCGAGACAGCGTGGCCTGGTGTGCACAAGACAGGAGGAGCAGAGGAGGAGAGGCAGGGTTTATTTATTCCTGGGCTTTATGACACTGGGTCGTTTTAACTTAATCCATCTCCAGTTGTCAGAGCCATGGAAAAATGACCCAGCACAGCGTGTTCCCAGTACCACCAACACTTCATCCCCATGGAAGAGCATGTTTTTAATGGACTGGTAGAAAATATCACTCGTGTCCCATTTTAGGACTGGTGTATATTTGTCACACAACTTGGCCCTGTCATTGGAGTTGAAAGCCACTGCTGTCAGAGGAAATGTCTGCCCGACGCGGCCAAGGAGGTGGTTTATTGGTTTTGGCAGCAGACGGCAGGTGACTATTTCGTGGAGGAAAGGGGCGGCTGTTTATCCACTCCCCACCCCCCCGCACACCTACAGCTATTTAGGTTGGTGGGTCGAGCAGTATTTCACTCCTCACAATCCTGCCTGTGGATCGGTAGAGGCGGCGATGATTTGCTCTGCATGGTTGGACTAAGTTCTCACTTGCATTGCCAGTACTCCCTCCAGCCCCCCGAAAAGTGACATCTAGGGTGTGGGGCATCTGCATTGCTGAACACCTCTCATCCTCTGCCAGTTTGGCAGGAGCCTGCAGAAAATTCCTGTTGCACTGATTTAACACGTTGGAAGACAGTGTCCACCGACTCTGGCTGCAGTGTGTTTTTCATAGAACCTGCCTGCTCATGAGCCTGTGACAGAGTATAGAATGCCCACATTTGCAGGGACGTCCTGGAACTCAGAGTATGGGGACTGTGCCCCCTCTGATGAGAAAATCAGTGAATTGCAAGCCACCCTGTTCATACTGATAGTATGCAAAACACACACACACGCATTCACATGCACACACACATGCATGTGCACATACACGCACATGCACACACACACACACACACACACACACACGAGTCATTGTGAAGGAGGTGGGAGTCACACAGGCTGGGCAGGACCAGGAGGAACATGGGTCGCTCTGGAATCTGCAGCCACAGTTCAGGAGGGTGTGGAGCCGCAGGACTCAGCCATGCTGAGCCACCTGAAACGCGTCGTGGAAGGGACCATGTTAATCTGACCCATTCCCACCCTGCGCTTTCTCCCAGGAAGGGCTGATGGCCATGACCGGGGGAGGAAGAAGGGCAAAGGCAACGCTGACTGCAAACCCTCAGGGCAGAACAGCTTCCAAGGGAACAGAACCAGCTGTACTGCAGAGGGCGAAGAAATAACTCAATGCTTCAGCTGCACCTTGTGTAGACCATCGCCCAGCAATGGCTGAGGGGGCAGAAGCTGGGGTGCCCATGCTCATGCAGACCCTGTGCTGGGTGCCCTCAAAGGGAGACTGGAGACTCCAGCAAGCACCTGGCCTGAAAACGTGGGCTCAGGCCCTGCTCCCTGGGAGTGAGGGCCTCAGTGGCCTGGAGTCCGTGCCAGAGACACAAGTCTACAAGAGACCCTCCTGACCACTGCCCTCACCCAGGGGACTGCTCCCTAATCTTGTTTTCTTCAAATGGAAGACACAGCTGACAACACATTCTTTGTCTTCACTCACTTGCTTCTGCTGTGTGAGGAATAAACTTTCCTTACCTGAGAAGGAAGTGTTGTTCCCTCAGGGTTACAACTGCCAGGCATGGGCCTTGTTCCTCTAGTGCTTGATAATGTGTGCATGTGTATGGGCATGTGTGTGCATGTGTGTGCACATGTAGTGTGTGTGCATTCGTGTGCTTAAGCTCATGTGCATGTGTGCATGCACATGATGTGTGTGCACATGATGTGTGTGTGTGCAGGTGATGTGTGTGCATTTATGTGTGTGTGCATGTGTATGTCCATGTGTGTCACATGAAAGACAGTCTCACACCTCACCCGTCTTGTGCCTAGTCTCGTTCCTAAAGTGTCCTCTTTCATCTCTGTGTCAGCGCATTTCTTCAAAAATCCAGAAATGCCTGGGTCCCCGCTCCTGCCTTCAGCTTGAAGGGATGTGAGACCCGGACTCCCTGAGCACCCTCAGGGTCTCCTCACTCGAGTGTCCCCAAGCATCACAGCTCACTTATCCAGTGCTGATGTGGCATGCGCTGTTGCCAGGTGCTGCCCACCTGCCGTGCAGGCAGGAATGCCCTGTGTCTTCTCAGGCACCGAGGGTTTTATTGGAGATCAGGAAACTGGAGGCTGAGCCAGGTTTGAACCCAGACTGAGTGGCACCAGGCAATGCCAGCCACGGGCTTTGGCTCTGTGTGATGTAAGCGACACACATGCACATGGTCCCTCAGCAGCCACTAAGCTCTCATGAAAGATGCAAATTCTCATTTTTGCCTTTTACCTTCTGTCAGTTTCCTTTTTGCTTTTTCCCCTCTGTTTTTAGTTGACACATAACAACTGCATAGATTTGTGGAGAACAAACCAATGTTTCTGTATGCACATATACATTGGTTAAGGATCTAATCAGGGTAAGTAGCATTCACATGCCTCAAATGTTTATTCCACCTTTGTAGCAAAACATTCAAAATTTTTTCTTCTAGTTATTTTGAGAAACGGGCTCCATCATTGTTAAGAAGCATCATCTGCTGCGTGACAGGGTTCTAGGGTCACCCTTCCACCTAACCATGACTTCTCACTGTCCCCCAGCTTCTCCCCAGCCCTTCTCCTCCTCCTCTGGCAACCACTGTTCTCCTCTGTGCTTCTGTGAGGTCCACTTCGCTGGCTTCCATGTCTGAGTGAAAACAGAACGCAGCCTTTGTCCTCCCGTGTCTGCTTTATCTCAGTTAACCCTGCAATGCCTAGTGCTCCCGCTTTTGAACGCCCCTAGCAGTGCAACATATTGCAATACTTTCTTTTCAAGTTCTTCCTTAAAGTTTTCTAGAAAACATACACGAATCTCACATAAAAATCCAAAAGCTTGCCATCTTTGGTATAAAATGGGTTGATGTAGTGTCATCCAAGTTTCCCCACACTGTTCCGGTGGTATCACTTTTCCTCCTGTGGCTGTCCTGGTCACTTTCCGCATTGCTGAGATGTGATACCCAACCCTAGCAACTTAAAGAAGAGAGGTTTATTTTAGTTCAAGTTTCAGGCCATATTTTGCTGACTCCAGGCAGGACTGAGTAGCAGAGGATGTGGACAGGGAAAGATGCCCATGGCATCTTTGGACAAAGGAGGATAGGAAGAAGAGCAAGGAGAGAAAGGAGGAGCTGGGGAGAAAGACAAAGCCTTCCAAGCTATGCCCCCTGTGACCTGCCTCCTCTAGTAGGGTCCCAGTTGCATTGCCCCAAAATTCAGTCACCCTTCCCTTGCGGCATGAAGCTTTGGGGGGTCATCAAGATACAAACCATGACAATGCCATGTAGATATAAACCTTGACATCGTGTATGTCCACCATATTTCCTTTGTTCATCCATCCACTGATGGTCATTAGCCTGATTCTGCACCGTTGCCCTTGTGGCCAGTGTTCCAATGAGCAGGGGGCATGGCTAGCTCTTTACCACGCTGGCCACATTTCCTTTGATTGCATAACACAGTAGTAGGGTGCTGGGTCATAGGGTCACAGTTTAATGGTCTCACTTGTTTTGTAATCATAGTTGTGATTTCCATATTTTCCCTATGGTTGAATTCAACAATTAAAAATTTAAGCAATGGTATCAACATGGTTATGGCAAAGATATTGTTCATTTCCTGGCAGAGAAGTGTTCTAGAATCACGGCCCCATGGAGTCCTGTGCTGGAGTCTCAGGATGGCAAGAGTTCAGCACACTGAGATGAAATACGTTGTTTTCTTATCCTGCATCCGTTGCTTACAGCCAGTATACACTGGCTCTGTTTGTCTTTGGACTCCCTTTTCATAGTTTGCTTGCTTTTCTTGGAGTCTCTAATTGTCCTTCTCGCTTCTGCTGCTGAAAGAGAAATGTGCCTTCTATATATCATGGAAACCCTCAACACTAATGTCTCTGGCGTGAAATACTGTGTTTCCCCCAGACACATCCTTCCCACAGTTTCCTGATTTGCTGCCACAATCTCAAAGGTTGTCCTCTTGGTAAACTGCAGAGCTGTCAGCCCAAGACTTATTTACAGCCTGTCTGGGTTCACACCCTGGTGTTCAGGTCCGTCCTGGTGTTTCAGGGTCCTTGTTGCTGGTTACCTGTCCTCCTGGACCTCCTCCTCAAGACCTGTCAGCCCTGAGTGTGTCTCCAGTGCTCCAGGAGTTACCACCATCAGCTGTCTCCTCCCATATCATCTTTCTTTTTGTCCTGCATCTGAAAGCTTTATTTGCTCCCTCCTCTTTCATTTCCTTTTGTGCTTTTTTTAAAGAAACTTCTCAAGATCATTGCGGATTCCCGGGGAGTTGTAAAGAGTGGTACAGAGGAGAGCTGGGGACCACCAACCCAGTCCTTGCTAATGGTGACTCTTATGTCACTGCAGCCCAGCATCACCATCAGGAAATTCATGCAGAGATAACCTGTCAGCCTCGGGTACAGATTGCACTGTGTGTTATGTAGCAGTGTGCATGTTAGTTCACGCAGCCTTACCCCTTGAGGATTTATGTGACCAACACTACAGACCAAAGAATGGGAAGGACTCTTGGGTCTGTCTTCCATGGTCAGAGAGGCCTGCTGTCTCCCCAGTCCCTGACAACTACTAAGATGATCTCCATGGCTAAAGTTCTATCATTTCAAAAATGCCTTTTGCCTCCTGGTTCCACCCAGGATATGTGCTCACTGCCCGCCTCCTTCTGCTGATAAGTGGTGTCTTAAGGTAGGGACATATTGCAGTTTAATGTTGCAGCTGTTGCAGGGAGGTTGCTCTGCTTCAGTTCTGGAGACAAAGGTTCTAAAATATTCATGAACGTGTGTGTGTGTGTGTGTGTGTGTGTGTGTGTGTGTGTCCAAGTCCTTGTGATAAGTGCTTGAAGGAAACTTACTGGGCCACATGGCTAGCACACTTGTGCTGTGACAATGTCCCCACTTTCCCCAGAGCAGAGAGTCCCATATCACACCCTGCACCGTCAATGGCACTTGGAGCAGCCACCTCTCTGTGCCACCCATTCCTCCGGGTACGGGACTCTCAGTGTGCACCTACCTAGTGGCTGGTGGCATGGGAAGTGTGTTCATGGGTTTGTTTAGCATCTGTTTGCCTTTTGCTGTGACATGTTTAACTCTTTTGCCCACTTTCTATTGTGATTGTTTCCCGCTTTGGCTGGCCCTGGCTTGGAGTTGCTTAGATACAAGTCCCTGTAGATGGCGCTCTGCCCTCCTTCCCTCTCGGCCTCTCCACAGAGTCTCTTCCAGATGACTGAGTTCTGACGAGGTCTAGTTTATTGATTTTTCCATTCACAGACCAAGCCCAAGAATTCTTCAGTTAATCCCACATCCATTCACCTGCTGTGGGACATGTGGGTTGGTTCAGCGTGGGGCTGGTACTCATAAAGCTGTACTGAGCATTTAATATGTAAGTCTGTGATACATTCAGAGTCTGTGTGAGTTATGAGGCTGAGGTCAAGATCCTTCTTCCACATGGATCCCCAGCTACCCTGCACATTCATCTACAGCCGTCCTCCCCTGGAGGCCTCTCTCACCTTGGGCACACTTGAGTGGTCTCTATCTGACTCTCCGCTCTGTGCCACTGATGCGATTTAGTCAAGATCTCCATTGTGCTTCCTGTTTCACCGACACAGGTGCTGGGGGTCAGACGGTCTCCGCGGTGCACCCTGGGCCACACAGCTGGATAGGAAGGCTGGTGCTCTCCTCATTCTCACCCTCTTCCTATGTGCACCCTGCAGCTTACAAACACTGACCTCCTCCAACATGTCACAGGATCCTTCTTTTCATGAGGAAGGAACACACCATGGTGTCAAAAGATGAACACAGGAGGCACAGAGAGGCAGCATGACATCCTGTCAAGCCTGAGCCTGGCTGCGCCTGCCTGCACCCCATGTCTGCTAGTCTGAATAGCAGTCACCACACAATCCCTGCTGATTGCTGGTGGCCTTTTGGTCCAAACCATATTCTCATATTTTGATCCATTTGGAGCCTTCTGCATCTTTGATTTAATGAGCCAGATGTCCAGAATGTGTTGCTGTGGGCCAGCAGCTGTTGGTGTCAGGGTTAGGGCAAGGCACAGAGTGCCCCGCCCAGGTTTCCACGGAGACGCTCTAGGAACCCAGGAGTTCCAGCTGCACAGGCGCATTGCGGATGATCCGCACTGACAGCGCCACCAACAGCCGGGCGGGAGGGAGCCTGGCTGGGATGTATATTCTAGCATCCCTCGGTAAGTCCGAAACAAGCACAGTCAATTTCCCCTGTGGGGAAGAGCTGGGGATGTCTTTGCTTTTGAATAGCTCAATTCCAGTGGCAGTTGGCTTAAATCAAACCTTTCCCTTCATGATTATTTTCCATTGTGAAGTGTCGACTGAATTTTTACTCTCTTAATTAACTAGAAGACGTGAAAGTTAACCAGCTTCTAAAATTGCTTTGAAATTGCTTTACAAATAAATGCACAATCTAAAACCAAGAAGCCTAACTGTTAAGAAAAGCAGCCCTGTTTCACTTGAATTATAAATGGAAAGTCAATTAGTGACTCGTGAGTCGCTTTAAGCTGGACATTAACCAGTGTTCACTCTTGGACTCACATTTCTTACTTCCATGACAAAGGACACACAGAGCCAGCATGAGTACTATATTTTTGCATCCTCTCCATGGAGCGTTTGTAAATTTGTTCACAAGGATGCTTTGCACATTTATTTTTGATAAATATTTTTGACATTTTTAATATACAAAGTGTTTGATTCTGGCTGAGTTAAGAAAGACACAAGTGTTACAGTTCAGAAATTCCTGCAAAATTTCTTCTCCAATGGTCCGAGAGTCCCAGAGTCACACCTTGAAGTTGATTACTTCGCCCGGGTAGATGGGGACCATTCTACTGCCCCCAAAGTTTGGCTGGGCCTCCTCCAAACCCCACACCTCCATTCCTCATGCCACTTTGGAATGACCTGCAAGTCCGCTTTTACGACCAGAGATATATTCCAGATTTTCATTTTTGAAGTAAATGTCCTTGTAGATTTGTAGAGAGCATTGCCAAGAAACAGAGTTCTGATGGAATGTCATCCTCGGAGGCCAGGCAAACTTTGGGAAATGTCCGCTAAAAGGATGCACGGGGAGGAATCCAGACATCTTCAGATCTCTGGAGCCCGTCCAAGTTGCACACAGGCCCATTTGGCACCAACCCCACTCGGGCTTCCCACGGGCTCAGAGGGGCTCAGGAGCTCAGGGCTCTACTTAGACATAGAACTGAGCCCCAGAATCACAGAGGAGACCCAGACATGTAGAGGATGCGGGTCTGCTGGAGATATTGGCAGGGCTTCTGAAGGCTGCCTGCAGGAGGACACGAACCCTTGGCTCCAGGAGGGAAATGCCAGTTGGTGAGATGGGGCGCCAGCTGCCAGAGCACCAACAAACCAGATGTGATCATCAGTGCAATCAGGATGAGGATGTGCACACAACACAAAAGGAACTCAGAGATGTGGGCTTTTCTCCCAATAGCCCAGGAAGTGATGGCTTCCAGCATCACAAACCTTGAACCCTGCATTCCTGCTTTTCACACACTGTTAGTGCCATACGACCTTTATCACATTTCTTACATCCTCCGTGCCTCAGTTTCCCCATCCACCCAATGAGGAAAGTTCATGAGAAGATCCCAGAGTCGCACCTAGATTTTCCATTTGTATGAATTTCAGAGCAGTGGTGGGGAAGCATACTGTCAACTGCTGTTCCCATGGCAAATCACCAATGGGCTACCAGACATAGTATCAAATAAGTGATGGGGATGTGTACCCAAAGCTCAGAGGAGTGCCCTTGCCCAGGAAGATAAACTGTGGTTTTCTTGGGGGAACTCTGAGGTCACACATGTGCTGAGCCATGGTCCCACCACTCAGTCTCATCGACAAACCTAGATTGCAGCCTTCTCTGCTGGTGGGATGTGAATCTTCTTTCTTAGACTATCAGTCATTCTGAACCGTAGGTGAAAATGTAAGGAAAACAATCCAATTCACCATTTGAAAACATGATGTTACGAGAAAATCAAAAGCAAGTGGCATATCCAGAAAGGAAGCAAAAGTGTGAATAGAGAAATAGCCAAAAAATTCAAACTGCCCATTAACACGTAAACATTTCATCTTAGCAGCTACCATGGTAATGTCGATGGACAGAGTACAAATTGTTGTGTTTTCAGTGGTACAAATCAGCCAGATACAGACTGCAAATTGTTTCTGTTTTCAATTTTGACAGGGAAATTAGACCATCTAGAGGAACAGTTTTACATGTTTTAAAGTCTTTTGACTCAGAAATTCTGTTGTTCAAAATACGACGTAAGGAAATAATCAGATGTATGCAAAAAATTTATGTAAGAACATTCCAAATATTAAAAAAAGACAAAGCAATTTAAATAATCACATTTATTTTGACATGCACAAATGTGCCTGAAAAAAAATTTAATAATACTGAGAATGCCACAAATAAAATGAATATAGTAAATCAAAGGTTCTGTGTAGCATAATCTCAAATTTGCAATTATAAAATTTAAGACTAATATGTGGTTTTATTTTCTTTTATTCTGCACTCGCTCCCAAATTTCCAGCCATAAGTATACATTACTTCTATCACTATAACAAGAAATGTGATTTTCAAACGAATCAACATGGGAAATATCTTAACTTACGGACCTTCACTTTCCCTCATTTTGCTGCAAGCAGCTCCCTTCCCGGGCAGAAGCACAGCACAAATGCATGCATGTGTTCTCCGAACTGCACGCTCTAAAGCGGTCGTAGCAGCTGACTTACAACACCCCACAGCTGGAAGCTGTCCAAGTGCCCATTAGTAGTAGAATAAATTATTAGGCTGTGGCACGTTCCCTCCCAGAAGGCCGTGGCCCCACGAGACTGGATATTTCACACCAGGACTCAGCCAGTCTCCCATCAGTCGGCACAGGGGAACAGCTGCAGAAAGCCAGCCTGCGCTGGGACCCTGTCCACATAAATCACAAGAGGGCCACTTGAGTACCCTAGGAGGTAGATACGCCGGGTGCTGACCTGGGTCGTCACTTCCGGGTCCTGCGTGCATCGTTGTACCCGTTCTGGGTGCATGTTAACACCTTGGGGAGACTTTTAAGAAGAAGTTAATAGAACATTCTTTCCACTTGTAAGGCACTGGGAAAAGCAGGAGGAGGGGAGGCCGTAAGGACAGGCCAAGGTTGCCTGAGCATGAAGAGGAGGAGAGCGTGAGCCTGCTCCCCCGGGGTGGGGGAAGCAGGGAGAAAGCTCGTTCTAGTTTGGAGCCATAATGTCACACAAAGTCCTGTGTTCTGATGGGGTTTCTGAAGGTGGCTGGCTCATGGGGAAGGTGCACTCAGCCATGGGTCAGTGGTTTAATCCACTGACAAGTTCGTGGCTGAATGTGCTATCAGGAGGTGGGTCTGGCTGGAGGAGGTACATTATGCCAGTGTGACCTGGAAGGGTAAATGTTTGTCCTGGCTGCTTCTCTGAGGCTCTCTGTTGCTATCTATCTGTTCTGGACACCATGAGGTCAGTAGCTGTCCTCTGCCAGGTCCCTGGGTCATTATGTTCCTGCCTTGAAGCCAACCCACCATGTATGGAAACTTCTGAAGCTGTGGGACAAAACAAAGCTCTCTTCCTTTAATTTATGGTGCCAAGTATTTTGCCCCAGTGATAGAGAGGTGACCGATGCAAGTCCTGTCCAACACCATCCTGGCTGCCATGGTACCTGACCTCCCTTTCAGCCACCCTGGTGTCAACCTGTCTGGGACCAGGCCCTTTATCTGACATCATCCAAGTCTGCACCTGGCTCACCCACTCAGGTGTCAGCTCAGCAGTCACCTGCTCTGAGGGCCTCATGGGCCACTTTTTCAAATAAGTGACCTCCACAGCCTCACGCCCTCACTATGGGTAAGGTATATGCACATGCATGCGCACACATGTACTTATAGGTGTGTGTGTGTGTACATGTGCACACATAGATGCCGGGCACGCACACACACACACACACACACTTCCATCAGCAACAATGGTCCCATGGGTCACGCCACCCAGTGACATCCCAGCCTTCTCAGTCTGGTACACAATGGTGACCCAGTGACATGACTGTGTGGCACTGTGCTCCCCAGCACTGTCCTTGCCTTCCATAGCACGTGACTGTGCATGAGAAGAGACAAGATGTAGGGAGAGGAGGTGAAGTGAGACAGGAATGGATGATAGTAGAGTCAGAGAAGTGGCCAGGCAAGAGAGGCTGGTGAGTGTCATGGGACAGCACTGTGTCCTCCTGTTGTCCTTTCCCTGATGCCATCAACAGTTTCTAAGCCATCAAAGTGCACAGTAAGGTGGTGCTGAAGGAACATGGTTCCTCATGGGCTCCTGCCTGCAGGCCACACTGGGGACAGTGAACTGGCCTGGCAATTGGAAACGCGCTCTCAGGGTGATATTCGCTCTGTCCCTGTCCCTGTCCCTGTCTCTCTCTGTGCCTCTCTTTCCCTGTCTCTCTGTCTCTGTCTCTGTCCCTCTCTCTCTCTGTCCCCTCCCCACTGCCCTCTTACTGCCCAACTGCATTCC
Source organism: Hydrochoerus hydrochaeris (assembly GCA_004027455.1). Lineage (NCBI taxonomy): Eukaryota > Metazoa > Chordata > Mammalia > Rodentia > Hydrochaeridae > Hydrochoerus > Hydrochoerus hydrochaeris. The sequence continues at coordinate 48,726 of PVLA01008260.1, forward strand.
CGAATGACACTGCTTCCCAGGCTAATTGGAAACAGGCAGGGGCCCAGGCCGAAGCTGGGGCGCAGTGGCAGAGGGCGGCCCTGCGTGCCTTTGCATTTGGGTCAGAATGGGAGCTGCAGCACGTCCATGCCTTCCAAGAGCCCCAAGTGAGGATGGGGAGGGAGCAAAGGTCGCCAGGGTGGACTGGTGCAGATGTTGGGACTGGCTCATGGGCTTCCCCCAGCCCAGAAGCAGAGATTCCCAGGCTGCTCAGTTTGCCTGTGACTTCCGCTCCCCTGTATTGGATTACAGTGGCCGGAGGGCAGCTCTGTTCTGGAAGGTGATCTTGAGAAGCCACCTGTGTGCTAGCTACCCTGGCTGCTGAGTCGCTGCGTCCTTTGACCTTTGCACAAGGGCAGTCAGTGTGGGCATTGCTTTGCCACTGGCAGAGATGCCACCTGCCCATCTGCAGTGCTGGCTGTGTTGGGACAGGCACTGCCCGCGTCTTCAGTTGCTGCATTTGTCACTACGTGGCTGGGAAACAGTACTGTGGGCCCTCAAGCTCTGTGCATTTTAGGAAAACAAAGAACCCTTGATACATTGCTTTTCCTTCTCTTACTCTGTCCTTTCAGTTCATGATCTGCAAGATCCATTCCTGCACTTTGAGCATCTATATCTTGTGTCATCCTGCACTGGCCAGGAGTCTGGCCCTCCTTAAAAGAAGAAGAGAGCTGAGCTGAAGAGTGTAGCAGGCAGCCTGGCTCCCCAAGGGCCACCTCCTTCCTGGCAAAAGTCTCTCACACCTTTGTTTTCATGAAGTGGACAAGCGGCTGGCGAACAGTAAGGCTCCCCAAACCAGGACCTCGGTGTGCCTGGGTGTGTAACACACTTAGGCTTTTGATTGTGGCCACTCAAACTCTGCAATTATCAATTCCTTCAAAGGTCCAGGCTTTCTTATTTTTCTTGTTTGGTGGAGTGGCTGGGTCCTGTCTGCCCATGTCACCCTTCCTATGACACCCCCGCTGCTCATGCCTAGCTCAGCCTGGGGTTCCACCATCCTGCTGTGCATCCAGCGTCTGTGTTCCCACAGCCAGTGGGGATGTGCGCATGCTTTCTGGGCTCTCATGGCTGAACCTGGCTGCAGCTCCATTTGCTGGAGTCCTCCACCTACTCCTCTGTGCTGGGTGCTGGCCCCTGAGCTCCCTCCCTGGGCTGTACCCACGCACAGTGGGAGAACCCCCTTGGGCTGGAGGCCAGTGAGAAGCTCCAGGGTCACCACACATACGTGATTTCCTTGTCCCCTGGGTCACCTGCCCACACACAGCAGCAGCACACAGACAAGAGCACTTGACACTTTGTACTGGAAAGTGTACACTTTCCAGTCTCAGTCTACCCCCCTCGCCGCGCACCTTACAGGTCCTGCCCTGGAGGAAAGACAGTAATAGAGTTGGGATGTTGTCATCCATGGATTTGCTCCCTTAAATCTGATCTTTTTATTGACACCAGAAAAGCAAGAGTAAAATAAACAAACCCTCCTCTGCGCCTGCTTAGGGCTGGGTGGCTGCTCTCCATGAAGCAGCCTAGTGCAATTCTCCTGCTGAGCAGGGGTTGGGAAGCCTGGGGGTCTCTCTTCTCCTTCAAACCCAAAGCCTGGTTCCTCCCCAGCCTGTGGGGTGCTGCATGGCGGCCAGGAGACCCCCCCACCTTTTGCCTGGTTTTGTGCTAGCTCTGTCTCCACTGCATGCTCAGCCGTTATCCTTCGATGAGAATGTGTTCCCTTGAGGAGACAGAGGGCCTGAATGTCCTTCTTGCCTGAACAAACTCAGCGGTGGCAATGTTTGCTGGGACAACAGTAGTGTTCAAACTGAGACATCCATAGCCCCGAGACACAGAGTGCCAGCTCCATGACATCCAACAGTGTTCCATACAGGTCTCAACTCTGACCTCCCTCCTTACCGGCCTGAGGGTAGAGGTGTTTCTGGTGCATCCCAGAGGGTTCTGTCCTTCTGCTACACCTCTCAGAGACAACTCACTCAGTGTCACCTCAAGGTCACAGTGGCCAGAACGCACAGCCCATAAGACCTTCCCTTCTCCATGGCAGGCTCTGTCCCAGCTGCCCCTGAGAGTTCAGGCACTGTGCTTGTGTAATGTATGTGTCATCTCCTTTTATCTGAATCTACCACGCCATACTTATCATGCTGTCATTCTTGTCCCTGATCAACATGTCTCAAAGCTCTTTTGCTGCCCCCATACCTGCATTGCCACGCACTTTCAGTACCTGCCATTTCTACAATAATCAGTTTCAGGCTGGTTCCGTTTTGATTTCATGTTAGGTTTGCAATTACAGAGAAGGGTATAATTAGCATCCCTGAACCTCCCTGTATCTGTCCCTTCTTGAACCCGTGTGATTATTTTTCTGAGAAAGTGTGTGAGCCATAGAATTCCTCAGCTGAAACACAAAGTGGGATCAAAAACTATGGTGAACGTTTAAATTATAAAAATGCTAAAAATTCATTCCAGTGAAAGACGCCTTCCTGTTACTCCCCTTCGCTTTGAGCACACTTCTCCCATTCTTCCTGCCACTTCCACTACTTCTGAAGCAGCTCAGCCTGAGTCTATGAAATGTCATAAAATAGCACAATGAAAGCTGCTGCCAAGTGTCATCTGGTGGAAACGAGGCTCACAAAAAGACAGGGCCGTGTCCTCGGCCACGTTATTCACCACGCCCAGCGCCATGTGGCTTCTGGCTCCTGTGTGATGTGTATCCGAAGTCAAATAGACCATAACAGATACATGTTTCAAATCAATTTAAGGTACTGAGGCCACCAGGACAGCATCACTAAAGACACTCGCAGAAGAGGACTTGCAGAGCTGCGTCGGGAGACAGCAAGGACACCCGGCTGTGTGTTTGAAGTAGGGCGGAGAGTTGGGGGACATCATTGATGATGCATTTTTTATTGAAATAATTTTTCTCATTTAAACACACTCCATGTTTTTGAACCCACCTCATTTATGCCCGTTTTAATTATAGCAGTCATTCTAAATTGCCTTTAAAGCAGCTGTACTGATGTACGGTGTCACAAAAACAGTCACAATAGTGTCGTGGAACTTAGAAAATTTGCCATGCTAGCTATTATTCAAAATGACTTCGCCACTGATTAAAACGGGTTTTCCTGTAGGAGAAAATGTCTTTTGTTTAAATAACTTACGTTGGGACAGTCTTATGCTTACTGGCAATTTGTATTTTTGTTACTACTATGAATGAACCCCTCAACTGTTTTCTCCATTTTTCTCTTCGTCGTTGGTCTTTGCTTGAATAAAAGCAGTCTTGACATATTTAGAATAGTGGCCTTTTATCTACTACATATGTTAAAAATATTGTACATTTTTTTTCAATTTTTAAAGTGATGTCCATTACTTTTTTAACCTCTGATCTTACAGAGTTTAAATTTTGATGTCATCATATTTGTCAAATCTTCATGCATTTAGAAAGGATTTCTTATTTTTGGCCTTTCCTACTCCTGAGTCAGAAACATTCTCCCTCTTAATATTTTTCTTTCACTTTTTTATTGCTGTTGTTTAACTCTGCAACTCATCTGGAACTTATTTTTATAAACAGTATTGGAAGTAATGGTTTGAGTTTTTTCCCAAGCATACAGCTAAAAGTCCCGCATTCTGGTATCAGGCAGGCCATTTCTCCTCCTGGCTTACATGCTATCACATCACACACTAACCACAAACACGCTCATGAAAATGTTTGTGTTTTCTATCCTTTGATGGGTATGTCTTTTCTTACATATTTTTTTTACATTCTTCACCTTTACAATAAATCTTGATAAGCCATAAGGACAATGAATGGCTGCTTATTTCCCCTTTTAAAACTGTCTTGGGTGTATAAATTTCAGAATTAGAATTTCCCATCCCAATAAGAAGAATTTCAACAGCCTAACTCATGGAGTACTGAGTCGAAATTGTAGACGCCTCTCCAAAGCATTAATATGTTTACAGCTCTGCACTCCTGACAGTGCAAATGGTTTATCTTGTCCTTTATTTACCTTTCTTTTTATGTAATTCAGTGTAATATTTTTTAATTTATGAAGATTTCATTCATAAAGATCCGGCATTTCCTGTGAGTTATTCTTACGCATTGCATAGGTTTTGCTATATTGGGGGATAATTACACTGGTTCTATTTGTAATTTCTTGCTGCAGATATACTGAAATACTGCTGAGGGCTGCTGATGGACTCACTTCTGAATATTTGTTAGTTGAACTCATGTGCTCAGGGTAGAGATGACCACATCTGAGAAGAAATGTCAGCCTGGTGGTCATGTCTTTAAAAAAACAGGACCTCTAGACTCACAGAGGCCAAAGTTGCAGGGAGAGGGGACATGAACTTCACAAGGGCCCCTAGGACTAATGGCAAGCGGTACCTTCAGAGTTCCCAGGCTGCAAACCATCGATTCTGCATCTGAGGCATGAAGCCATAAAGCGGGCCCTGGCCTGTGCTCAGCATCACGTCCTGGAGGGCAGCAGCCATGCTCATGGGGAGTTAATGTCTACAGAAATCCAGATCGATGGGATCCACTGTTCTATGTCCACACACACAGACATTGTGTGCTGACATCTGCGAGCATCGCCATTTTCAGATCCATTTCACCACGGGCCACCAGGTACCTTCTCACAGGTGCGATACTGAAAGGACCCACTCCACTGCCAAGAGGACTGCTGGTCACAGGCAGTGGGTGTTGTGTGAAGTCCCGGCTGGTGGATAAAACACTTCAAAGCTCAGAGAGAGAGGACAGCTCAGGCCAACAGAAGAAGCAAACCAGGACCAAGAAAAGCCAGGCCACCATGACTACAAAACTCCTGGCCCCTTCCAGGGCCCAGGAACCGGATGTCATGAGTTTGCCTCTGTGTACAGAGCCGCCATCTTTGTAGAGGGTGCTGGTGCTGCATCGGGGTTCAGTGTGTGTGTTGCTGGCAGCTTGGTGTTTGCTCAGTGGGCACTGGTGAGTCAGAGCCCTCCTGTCGGGTCCAGGCCTCCAGACCTATCCTGCCATGGCAGCCTTTCTGCTCAGGTGCCCACTGTACCAGCACTCGGGGCCTGGATGGACTGTCCCAGCTCGGCAGCTGAGTCACATACACTGTCACATGGCATAGACACCTTCATGCTCCTCCTCCCTCATCCCACCCCACAAGCCCACTCCCTCCTCACACCTTCCTTCCCTCCTACGTGGCACTTGTGAGTCCAGGGGTGACCTCACCAGCACTGCTGCTCTTCCCACACAGGCCCAGCTCATCAGTGAACCCGCCTTTCCCTCCCTGGTTAGTTGGTCATAAAGGACCCAGCACCATTCAGCAGTCATGGCAGTGGCCTAAGGAGTTGGCCCAGGTGCTCCCTGGCTCCGCAAGGGTCCTGTCCCACATGTGTCCCACACAGTCCCCTGACGGCGTCCCCCATGAGCAGAGCCATGTCGTGAGGCTCTGCCCAGGCACACCACACTCCACGCCAGATTGCCTTCCTCTAAGCCCAAGCTCTGTGTCACCTACACCTGTCCTCCACTTACCATGGCCCAGCTCTGCGCTGGAACTCTAGCACTGCCTTAGGATTTCCTAGCCAGGGTTTTCCACAAACCCCGCATAGCACTTTTCCCACCACAGGTACCTTCAGGAGCACAGAGTCTACTGTGTCGTGTGGCCCAAGCAGCAGAGATTCTTCCTCCAGTCTGGGTTGCCCGGCACCTTTGTCCCTTAGGGTCACCTCACAGCTGGTGGTCTCTGTGATCCTGAGAAGCAGCTGGACTGCCGACCTGGAGGGGTGACAATCCACATTTTCTGAGGCTTGGTGTCACTTACATCTAAGTCCTAACCTTCACCGCTCCTCTGTCGGCCTCCCTGGTTCAGCAGGGCTCACAAGCAAGCTTCTTCCATGTTGTGGCTTGGATTGGTGATGATCCCTCTGGGCTTCTACTGTCTTCATTATGGGAACTTAGTAAGTCTCCTGTGGGCAGTAACAGCCCCCCAAATTCAGAGAAGAACCGGTGATCATTTCCATCATACCTCTGCCATGCCAGCAATGGCACCCTGGCACTGGCTGCCCTTCCCCTAGCATCCATCTCTTTGGTGCAGGCTAGAACTGTACCCCTTGCACCCAGACCCTCAGCACCCCCTTACCTCCAAGAATACATTCCTTATCACCAGTCAAGTGGAAGTGACCTGGCTCCCAAGTGCCACTGTCGAGTTCTTCCTAGGCCACTCACAGCACCAATTACCTTAGGTTGAATTCCCAAGCACAGGAGCTGAGAGACTGTGGCACAGTGTCCCCTGGGGCAGCCCGGGCCACCTGTGCTGTCATATGTGAAGACCCTGGGACCTGGGGAGAAAAGGAGGCTTTGTTTGCACCAGGACTGAGGTGACTGTAAATGCTCCAATGGTGAGAAAGGTGGCCACGTGTGTGGACCTCCATGTGGCCACCTAGAGTCAGTTCTTCCCCAGAGAGGGCAGGACCTTCTCCGGGGTGAAGGGCAGCTCCCAGAGAGGGGACGCAACTGAGGATGCTGGGAAAAATGGTGCCATCTAAACAAGTGCTGAGCTTTATAGTAGTAGTATTCTACTTCACATTAGCAGCTTTATGGCAGGGTTAATTTCTCAGCTTTGATCAGTGTTATGTGAGACGGAACTAGCTTTGGCAGCCTGGAAACTAAAATGTTATGTAAGACGGTAATGTAAGGAGACGCTGGATGAAGAGTTTTCTAGTATAATGTCAAAGTCGGAAACGACGCAGAAACCTCTCCACGAACATGCAGCTTGCCCTCTTAACATTTGTCAAGCTAAAGATGTTTGGGGGACTTTCCTAACATAGATTCAATCCTCATAACAGAATTCACAAGGAAATGTAGATTTTTGGTACGTACCTTCAATAAGGACATTCTATGCCTGATCTGTTTCCTAAAAGTCCTCTAATTAAGCTAATTATAGTAATAGTTTATAGAAATGATTATAATACTAGCTGACAGTATTTGTCAGCATGTGTTATGTGTCAGCACTGCAAAATGATTTTATATTATTTGGGAGAAATGCAGAACTTGCAGAAGGAAAGAGTCACAGGAGAATTACTCCCCTTCCAGCACCAGCTGCCTTTGGGAAGAGGACAAGGCATCCGTGGTCACCAGAGCATGTAGAGCGGGGAACAGGGGCAGTGAGGAGGCAGTGAGCCCTCCAGTAAAGAGCAGCCTTCCCCTCAGCCGTATCTGTCCGGGCCACTTCACCTCCACTGTTAATGCAGCTCTGTTTTCTGGAGAGACTGTGCACAGAATTTGTATACCTGAAGTTTCTGCCTTTCTGTCTTTGTTACAGCTCATATGTTAGGAAAACAGCTAGACCTCCTGACTGGGGCAGTGCTAGGTGGTAAATTGGGTGTTGTACACAGGGAGTTGCTAGGTGCATTTTTTTTATTTGAAGAGAAAAAAAAACATGTAAAGGGTAGAGATAAAAAAAAAAGACAAACAGTAAGAAATCACTAGTTGATAAATTACATATTGTCCTCTTAGAAATAGTTGTTCAGGTTACAAGATTAAAGCATTCAAAGTACACATTCACACAGTGAAACTGTAAACAGCTACACATGCATGAGTGTCTACATGTATTTCTATCCTTTCTGTATTAGAGGGAAAAACAAAGCATAGCAAGATAAAACAAAACAAATTCTTATAAAAACATGAAACCAAAAAGTCATATAAAACCACACTACAAGGTGATCTACAATGATTTCTATGTTGTTTCTTATTATCTTCAGTAGAATTGTCTATATCATCAGGCATAATTGAATATAGCAGTATAATTGAATATAGCAGTACATAACAATATTAGTAAAAATAAAACATTGTAGACAGTGTAAAACTTCAAAGGCAGGTAATAATCAAACTAGAGTGGGTATTCTAGTGAATCTTATCATCTTCAGTGCAGTTGCCTATACTCTCAGACTTGATACTATCAATCATAACAGCTTTGAATAAAATCTATTAATACAAAACAGCGATCTAACAAACCAGATTCAATTACAATCAGTCATGGTAAAACAATGTAGGTTATACAGAACTTTAGATTAAGTTAATAGGAAATTAAGGATGATTATCATACTATATCCTGCTATTTTTGGAATGTCTGTGCCCTCAAATCCAGTACAAATAGACAGACTGAAACAGAATATGATACATCAAAGCAGAGTTGTGTGAGTAATGTGGGTTTTAAATCCTGGTGCACTATTAACAATATAGTGTATCAAGGCCATCTATGTTAGAGATTCTAGCCATCCATCTCTGCCTCATTTCTGCTATGCTATTTTTCTGCCTTTGTTTTCTTTTCTCCTTCATTCTACTGCCTGCCCTGTTCATTGAGGCCTTTCTGCCACTGTTCCTAAAATCCTGGTATTTTTTTCTCTATCTCTAGAATGTCCTTCAGTATTCTCTGTAGGGTTGGATTGGTGGTCACAAACTCCCCAGTTTTTCTTTGTCATGGAAGCATCTTGTTTCTCCATTAATTTCTAGTGACAGTTTTGCAGGGTACTTCAATCTGGGCTGGAGGTTATTTTCTTTCAGGGCTTGGAATACTTTGCTCCAAGCTCTTCTTGATCTGATGGTCTGTGTTGAGAAGTCAGCTGTGATCCTGATGGGCTTACCTTTTTAGGTAATCTGTTCCTTTTCTCTGACATCTTTTAATATTCTGTTTTTATATTGAATTTCTGGTATCTTGATTATTAAATGTCTGGGTGTAGCTCTGTTTTGGTTGTAGGTAGCTGGAGTTCTGTATGCCTCATATAACTAAATGTCATTTTCTTTTCCCATGCTTGGGAAGTTTTCCTTAATTATTTTTGTGAATAGCCTTTGTAATTTATCTGTTTGAATTCCTGCTTCTTCATTCACATTTCTTATTCTTAAATTATAGATTCTCTTGTCATCTTCTAGCCTTTGTATTGTTATTGCCTTTTTCCTTGTTATTTTAAAGAGATCTTTCCTTTCATGATCACACATTGCAAACTTGTCTTCAAGTTTTGATAGTCTGTCCTTAGTTTCTTTTAAGGAGTTATGCCAGCTTTCAATGGAGTTTTTAATTTCCTTGTAATCTCTTTGAATCTGTTTTGTGTATTCTATATTTTCTTTATATTCTTTACCAAATGTTTCTCTCCTTTTTTGTGTGTTCCTCCCTTCTTCTGTCTATGTCTTCCTGAGAGACGCTTAGCATTTCTTTTATTACTCTACTCATATCTTGCTTTACCTGATTTAATATTTGAGTTTTGAGCTCATCGACAAGGTCCTGAAGATATCTCTTAATGTCCATTGAAGCCATGTCTGATGTTGTGTATTTGCTGCCCTCAGTCTCCCTTGTTTTTCCCTCTCCTGGATCAGTGCTCTCAGGGTTCTGGGCTGGGGGCCTCCTCTTGCCTCTCTCTCCTGTCATGGTCCTGGCTTCCTCCACACAGGTTACAGTGCAGGTCCCAGTCCCCTTCCCTGTTGGCCATGTTTCCTCCAAAGCATGCTGGCGAGGGACCTCTGCCCTCTCCTGCCTGCTCTTGTCCCTGAGGTGTAAGCAAGGGCTGTATTTGACTGCCCCTCCCCACTGGGCCAGCCAAATTTCAGGGTCCTTCACCAGATTAGTGCATGCTAGGTACAGGGAATCAATTTGGGATGGCTCATTGTGTTCTGGCCAGGGGCACGACCCAGTCCAAGCAAATCCCACAAATCTGTTCTGGGGAGGGAGCAACCAACTGAAGTTACTGTTGCTCTCAGTTCAGGCTCTACCTGCCCGATTCCAACATGTCACCCATTTGGTCGTGCACTTCCTGTGGTGGGGGGTCTCATTCCCAGCACTGTCCGTGGATTAATGAAGGTCCCTTCACCAGCTCTGCTCTCCACTGGGCTCACCAACTCCCAATTTCAGCACAGCTGTGGCTCCTGTGAGTGGCGGCGGGAACGAGTTTGGGTGGGTCTGCCAGCCAGCGCAAATTTGCGAATTCAGGCCAGTGCATACTTGGCAGTGAAAACGTCTTGTCCGGTAATTTTAGCTGTTCCAATTGTAGCCCCAAGACTGCATGTTTGATGAGCTTTTTTACGTATTAATTTCTTCCTGTGTCAAGAGGATCCATTTCCCTTTGTCTGGATCTCTCCAGGAGGTTTTATTCTAGCATATGAGTTGTTTCTCCAGGAGGCTTTGTATTTTGTTGTTCACTGATCAGCCATCTTTAGCTCCTCCCCACTGGGTGCATTTTAGAAACGCTACTAGGCTTCAGAGTTGCAGAAACCAAGGTTCAAGAGGTTCTAAGTGACTGACAAGCCAGAGAGAGTTAGAGGTGGGCACAAGCTTCAGTATTAATCTCTCTGCAGTGCTAGGTATACCAGTAGCTGGGACAGATGATCCTGGAGCTGCATTCTCTCCTACTCTGCTCCTTCCAAAGAACTCCTGAAGGACAAAGGAGTCATTTTACTATGACCTGTCCTGTGTGACTGAGGGGAGTGGAGGACCAGGTAGAGGGTCCCAAACCTTCTCCACCTGGGGGAGGATGAGCTGAGACTTCAGCCCAGATGGTTGTGTGCTGTGAGTTCTGAGAAAAAGATGGGAAGGAGACGGGCTCTGCACAAACAGAAGGGAGACAGCTTGTATACCTCTGCCCGACCCTGCCATCAGCCTGCACCCAGGACCCATGGAGTGAGCCGTGTAGCCCAGGACAAACTGCACAGATTTGGTTGCTCATACCATGTGTCTAACATGCTCTCACTGAGCAAGCTGCAGGTGTTGGCCCAGACACCTTCCCCTGGATGACAGGGAGAGGACCCATCCTCCTGCCTGGTTCAGCATGAAGGGCTATTTAGCTTTTGGTTCCCATCCCCTGTGATATGGTTTGAGCCTGTGTGGGGTCTTCTTGGTCTCCAGTTCATGGTGCTGTTGGGAGGTGGATGAACCATGAAGGGATGGGGCCTCATTGGGGTCTCCCAGTCACATGGGGCCTTGTCCATGCAGGTACTGGGGTCCCATGGTCTTGCTCTTTCTCTTTTATTCTCCCAGCCCCCATGAGGGAAGCAGCTGTGTCCACTGTACCTCCAACCATGGTGCTTTCCCACAGGCCCAGGGCAATGGGTCATGGGTGAAAACCTCCAAAAACATGAGCCAAAGTCAAGCTTTCCTCTTTATAAGTGAGCATCCAGGGGTTTTGTTATAGCAATAGAAAGCTTACTGACATATTCCATCTGCAAAGGTAGTAACACCGCAGACCCTGCTCAGGGCAGCAGATCTCTGGCCACTGCTGAGAAGGGACCCCTGTGATTACCTGGGCCACACAGGTAATCTAAGCTATTGCCTCTTCTCGGATCCTTAACCTAATCACACCTCCAAAGCCCCCATTCCGATGACCTAGGCATAGGGTCCAACCATCACTGTGCCCAGTGGAGCTGATGTGACAGTGAGATGATGACATTTTACAGAATCACTCTGGTGCCTCAGTTCCCTCTACTCTTGCTCTCAACATGTCCTCCAAAGGGCACTGGCTCCATGCAGGGCACCCTGGCCATGCATTAGGTCCAGATCCAACTCTCTACAGAGGAGTCACCTGGGTTCCTCCTGAGAAAAGGCTCCTGGTGGAGAAGCCCGGAGAAGGCAGCAAGAAGGGGCTCTGGGGACTCAGGAGCTGGGAACAGGTGGCCACCAACTGTGGTGGCTGAGACACAACTCAGCTGAGGCCCCAACACTGAGCACCGTGTTGTCTCCCTAGTTGCTGAGAATACAGAGACATCTTGTCATTTCCAAGAAGTCTGGGCTAACATCAGATCCCAATTGTTACTTATTTTTCTCTTGAAGACAGCAGTTCATGCCTATCTGCCCCCAAATAGGCAAATACATGGCTAAATTGATTCTTTTGCAAATGAATCCTTTTAGCACAACTACACACAACTTGATATTCCATCTCTAAGACTTTCCCATGACTCTCTAAACAGTCAAGAATATTTTCCAGCAGAGCTAAGCCTGTATTTCCCACCAGACAGAAGTGAAAGCTACCCCTTCCTACAGACTAATGCCCAGAAAAAATTTCACCTCCCTCAACATCCTTTTCTATATCTGCTATGGTTTAGGTCTAAAAGGTCTCCAGCCCCCAAGTCTCATGTTTGGAAGTGGGAACTGGTTGAATAGGCAGGTCATGGGCACATGACGTAGAAGGTTGTCTTCTTGTTCCCAGCTCCTCACCTCTCTCTCTGCTTTCTGACCACCATGAGGTGAGCAGCTGTCCTCCTCCTCTGCCTGCCAACTATGGACCAAAACAATGAGCCGAATAAACCTCTCCTTGAACTTGTATGTGTCTAGTATTGCATTTCAGGCCCAGGCAAATGACTAAGACAGTATCTTGACTTAAAAACTCTAAAGGCATCTGTTTTATTTGAGAATGTCCTAAGGAGACCATGGGGTGCTTCGGATGAAAGAGAATCCATCTGGCATAAAGACCAGGCTGGGGTATGTGCAGTGAGGGCTCAAGGCCAAGGAAACCCTGAGCAGAGCTTCTGAAGGGAGAGGAGATAGAGGGATGGTGCTGGGGCTGGTGGATCCATGTCAGGGACTCTGAAACATCTGAATTAACAGGCATTTCTGCTGTGCATTCAGAGGTACTCAGACATTCCCAGTGCATGCAGAGCAAAGCACTCCTGCCCTGTTTTCTTCTAAACTCTTTTCCAGAATGCTATTTCTCCAATTGAAGAATTCAGGGCTGATCTCAGGAAGGATCTTTCCAGAGATAGGATCTCTGGGTGGGCATTCAAGGCCCACTGAGACCATGCTGGTCTTTGCTGCTAGGCTAACAACTTTCTTTTTGCTGGTGCCCAGCTGGCTGCTGAGATGAAAGCCAGGAACTAGTTTGCTCTGTTGTCCAGGCCAGGAGTTGAACGAGTGTTGCTCAGCAGAGCTGGGATGAAGACCAGCTGTGCATGGTTAGCATTTTCCCCTGGCACAGGCCACCCAGAGCTGGGTCTGTCCAGGCTGAAATCCTGTCCGGAGTCTCATTTCTGGGCCTCTTGCTAATTCTTCCCATGCTCGAACTAATGATCAGACATAGAGGTGCGCACACTGAGCGGTCACTCAGGGAGACAAGGAGAACTAGGCCCTGAGGGGCAGGGAGCTCTGCTTGCCGGGGGCTCCTTGGGGCTGAGGTCCAACCCTCTCCCAATCACAGGAAGAGTCAGAGTGGGGTATGTAGCACGCATCACAGTAAGCAGGATGAGAAGGATGGTGGAACTTCCCCTGCCACCTAAACCTATAGACTGGACTCATGCCTTGGGCTCTGGCACAAGAGACGGAGATTGGGAGCACCAGAGCGCAGGGCAGCAGTGTGAGATGGGAGGAACAGGAGTGAGAGGTCCAGGGTGGAGCCACCTGCATCTCTTTCTTCTCCTGCTGTGGCTCAGGTGTGGACACTACTGTTGCCACCACCCACCCAACCCCAACCCTGGATGCTATAGAGCATTCAGTAGAGGGCACAGAGGCCAGCTCTCTGGGGACTACAGTAGTCAGCCTGCAAGTCCCAGTCCTCACTGCAGGATGCAGCTCCAGAGGGGTCAGTCTTTTTCTTCCCCTGTGCCTCACCCCTAGAACACACGCATATGCACACAGATGCAAGTATACACACATGCATGCACACAAGTTCCTACATATCTCTTAGGCATACTCTAAACTTGATTATCTCAAGGAAAGTGAGAAACACGGCTTCATGTCTAGGACTGCAAAGTTGGTGGGCACGTGTGTTTTTTTTTTGTTTTTTGTTTGTGTGTGTGTGTGTGTGTGTGTGTGTGTGTGCACAGAAAGATAGGAAAGCTGTTTCACTGAGCCAGAATGTAGTTAGAAGTAAATACCTGAGGCTTGCTTTCTAGCATGCGTAAGAAAAACAAAAGCAGTGCCCAAAAGCCTCCTAATTGAATGTTCATAGCTAATTTCCAACTGGCAGAAGATGCCACAAATAAAGAGATTAGAGATAAAGCCTCACTCTTCACTGGAACAGGATGGTGCTCGCGAAATCTGTTTCTCATGTACTTTCAAGCTATGATACTTAGTATCTTCCCCTTTTGTTCTGGGCATTTGAAAAAGAATTGTTTACAGATACGAATGAAACTCAAAGGTTCGTCGTTGAAATTAATGACATTTTTTCATTTCTCAAAAAAGTCTCTGCTCCTTCCTGGTAGGGTTGGAACGGAGTGCTAACCAGGACCTAACAGACAGCAGCTAAACTGAGTGTATGCGTGTTGAGATCGCCCTTGAATTCCCCTAGGGAAGGCCAGACCATGCGCTGCTGGTGGCAAGTCAATTCCCCATACAATGTCAGATCTAACATCTCAGCCCAGGCAGTCACACCTGTATTTACCAAATGAGAATGTTGCCTATAATAATTTGATAACTGAGCAACAAAACAATAGAAACAGCAGATCCTGCCCCTTGTATACTGTAGACCTATGTGTAAGCTGGCCTGAATACCTGTGTCTTCTGCATAGTACAAGAGCTGCAGAGACAAACTAAAAACATGAAATCCCGCCAAGAGCTTACCAAAACTATAGGTGATTCCCCTTATGAGTGCTTCGGTTATTTGAAATTTGAGAATATTCATTATACCATTTTTACTGGGGATGAACTCACTGTTGAGGAGTCAGATAATAAATGAGAAATACAGAAATTAAATTCACCATGCAACCACCAAAATAGAAGTGAATATCATTGTGTGTTTTCTAAATTTCAATCATGATTTAGATGCACAAGAAATGAGTATCATGTACACATTAGTAGAAATGGAGACACAGAGACCTTGGCATTTGGATAGACATCATTTTTCACTTATTTCAGTTGATTCCTAATCGTCACAGTGACAGGTGGTGACAAGCATGTAGAGTCTCTTGATGTTAAAAATTTAACACTTTGGCAAATATTTGTTATGAAAACACAGTGATGTGCATCTTGGCACACAACTGCTTGTGTACTCTGGTTAATAATTTTGGATAAAAGAATAGAAGAGATGAAGCTGCTTTGCACACACATCTTTATTTCTTTGCCTATCACCAGAGGTGTTGAGAACAGTTGCACCACTTTATGGCCCTTCAGACAACATGCTAAGAATAAGTGTGATAATTACTATCACAAAGTTGGTCACCGCTCTGCTCTGTAGCACTTACTACCTTTCCGAACTCTTGGCATGTTGACCCCCCCCATGTCCCACACCCCTGTGGACAGTGACAAAGGCTCAGAGAGGTACAAACAGCCAGGAGCACAAGCTTAAATATCACATGGTTTCTCTCATAGGGGAAATCCGAACTGTGAATACATTAAAGGGCAAGATAAAAGGTCACAGAAAACAGAGAGATGGATCCATGGTAAATGGGAAAGAGACCAAGAGATGGTAGTGAGGGGAGAAGAGGGAAGAGGAAATGCAAAGAATTAGGATGTTGCGCATTTCCGTGTGACTTTCCACCATGACCGTAATGATTACCTACTGCAAACATGTCTTAATAAAAATGCAAATTAAAACAGAAAGTCATTCAAACCCAGAAAAGAAAACATAGGTGCACAAGAGGGCATCTCCTAGTGACGTCCCTGTTCTCAGACCTCCCCCGTGGCTGTGTGGAGCCCTGGGCCCAGTCGTGGCTCTGACGCGGAGACCCCACCACCTCCGCCACCTCAGCCCAAGCCTGGCCCTCCGCCCATGACTGCCTCCTCCTCGTCTCCGAGGCCTTGTTGTGGGCCTCACTCCGCATAGACATTTAGAAGACTACAGCCGACTCCTGGTTACCAGCAGGGTGGCTGCTCAGCCCACTTCCTGGTGTGGTCTCACTCCACAGGGACCCTCACGTCAGCTTTCTCTTCTGTTCCTTCGACCTCTGTCCTTGCTTCAGAACCCGGCCCAACCTGGAGAAAAGATCCTATGTACCCTATCCTGAGCCAACGTCAGTGCTCCTGGTGGCGACCACTGTGGATCCTCACCTCTTTCCTCCTGTGGAACTTTCCAGAAGCCTCTCCCTCGCTCACATCCCAATCCACAGAGGTGCTTTTTGAGACGGGTGTTGCTCTCGCTAAGTCTGAAGGCCTTGAGTGAGGGCGGAGTGGGGAGTGGGGAGTGGGGTGTCTGCTACCTCTGAGCTGCTTTCCCCCCCACCCTCCCAGCCTCAGTTATCACAACGGAATTCAGCATTAATGCCACTTACTTAAATCTAAAAGCTTTGGAACCTTGAACCCGGGGAATCACTGCCTCTGCACCCCAATTCCTTGGCTCTCTGCTGATGTCCCGCCCTTCCTCCCCCACACTTCTCGAGGAAACCAGATCAGCAAGGTTGGGATCTATGGGCCCAACAGCAAGGAGCCGCCGCAGCCTGGCGGTCTCCTGTGCTGGGCCTGCATGTAAGGGATACTGTGAGTATTTTTAGGATAAGCACTCAAAGATGTGTTGAGGCCCTCAGGAAAAAAGAAGGAAAAAAAAAAGGATGCTTACAAAATACCTCGTATTATTCAGAAAAATTTAAACCATATGTTTCTGCTTCTTTTACTGAATCTTTTACAAGCAGGCCATTAAAATGCACTTCTTGAAGAGCTGTTTGATGTCCCCAGAGCTCCCAAGTATTTTACAAGCTGTTTTCTTTAGAAGCAAAAGGATATGTTTAAACTTACCTAATAGGTGTGGAAATCACCCAAATCTGAAGAATTCCTTCATCACCTTTGACTTGGACCCAACAAATCGCCTGCCTCTGACTTTCCAAGGTGGAAGAAATTTGTAACTGTCATGGGGAAGTCAGTGTGATTTGGGCTCTGGATGCATTTGAAAGAATGTCCCTGGGGGCAGCCAGGGTTTCAGGGACACTGGGCAGCTTGTCCAGGGCTCTTAGAGTGCCATGTCCTCCCTGTAGCTGGGAGTCCCCAAGGATCAGGTGAAAAACAGCTGAGACCAGCGTCAATAACTTGCTCGCTGAAGAACCCCACTCACGTGTGCCTTTGTGAGCTTGTTTTTACAAATTAATGCAGTTTTTTTTTTCCACCGTGAGTGGCAGAGAATAATCGGCTCATCTCACTGAGCAGACTTGCGTCCTGCAGAAGGCAAAGGCACTTTATCTCCTCGTCAGCCTGCTGTGTCTGAGGCTCGCGGAGATCTCACCCTGGCACGTTCAGAAGCACTGGGGATTCTTCACCTCCAGTTTCTGGGGCTCTTCACAGACTTGTTTCCTTTCCAAGGGAAAAAAACAGAATAATAGCTTCAATATCTCAATTTGCACAGTGATTTACTCTTCACAAACGCCCTCACCAGTCGCCTTATTTAATTCTCACTTGTTATTCTTACGGGATTCCTGGACCTGCTTCTGACCATCCTTGTCATCCGGAGAGTAGAGATGCCAGCTGAGGTGTCACTGAGGATGAAGCTGAGACTTGGCTTCCTGGGTCAGAAAGAAACACGTTTTCCTTGAGGACAGTCTCCCTTGCAGAATATTCCCTGAGGGCCACGATCAGGGTAGAGTAGCCATGGGAATCTGGTTCTTCTCACAGACCAGAGCCACGTTCAGCTGGCTCCCTGGCTGTCGCACACTCTGGGAAGCCCCAACGCCGCAGAGTCAGGGTGTCCCCCCATGGAGTACAGCGGCACACATCTTTGGAGCTGTGTGACACTGAACACAGATGCTGTCACTGGCTCCAGGGATCCTCTGCCTTCCTGCCCAGCCCGAGCACTCCCACATTCCCAGGTCCTTGCAAACCCAGAACTTTGTCCTCTGGGCTCAAGCTGAGCACTCCTGTTCCTGTCCCTGCACGGCAGCTCCTGTGTCACTTGCCAGGGAAGGGGGGGCAGTAGGAGGTGAGGCTCTGCCTCCATGCTCAGTCCACCAGCATCGCCTGCTACCAAACCCTCCCCCCGCCACCCATGGAAACAGCCCCTTTGGATTCCTGCAGTCTCAGAAACAAGAGCAGGACTGTCAGAGTCCAGAGCTGGTGACAGCAGGCCACAGTTCACATCATCTCCACCTGTGGCCCTCCTGGCAGGGAGGGAGCCAGCAGCACTGTCTCTCCAGCCTTGAATTTCCCTGTCATTTACTAGCCCTGAGCTCTTCAACCAGCACTTACAGCTTGGTTTCCATGGGTGGAGCCTCCCTGAACCTTGCTGTGTGGTGCCAGCTGCTGGTCATCAGGGTGACACTGTGGCAGAGGAGAGAAAACTGACCCCAGTGGAGTCTAATTGTAACCCAGGCTTCCTCTGCCAGGCTAGGCTACCTCAAGGCTTCCACGTCCCCAGCCTTGGCTGCACCCTGAAGTCACAGGTGCTGTGTGACAACTACACGCAGAGGACCTGACCATCTGCCCAGCACTGCACAGTACCCAGAAGGCCTGGCACAACTGCGCAGCCGCAACCCACATTTAATTCAGTCAGATGCCACCTGCTTGTCTCAAAGGCCCGTTGGCGAGGATGCCAGCACTGAGTGGGGACCTAAAGCTCCTGCATTCAGCACAGCCATGCACTCTACCTTCCCTCACATAGAGCTGGGGCTGCCCGACCTCTCCCAGACCAGGCAGGTCCTGACCACACTGACCCTGGACAGGAATGTCCCTCTCCCACCCCAGCAGGAAGTCCAGGACAATGAATCCAGGATTGGCTCTTCCCAGTGTGTCCTACCTGCCATCCCAGCCTTACTACTCCCTGGTTCTGTGCCCACATTTCCCTTTATGATGCAGACACCAGGACTGGGGGGTTAGGGTGTACCCCACAGAACTCATTTCAACTGAGTTGCTTTGTAAAGGTCCCAGGTCCAGATAAGGTCAAATTCCAAAGTGGCAGGGTTAGGATCCATCTTACCAGAAGCCACTTGGCCTCTGACACCACTGGCCCTGTTCTCACCACATCACCAACACCAACGTCAGCCCATTGCTAGTCCCTTTCCTGTACTCATCCTTATATGTTTTTTTCAAAATTTCTCCAAATCAGCATTCTTTCTCTCAAACTTGCCTTGCCAACTTGGATGAGTGAACCCATCTGCTGATCACACAGTCCAGGGTAGGTCAGGGTCTCTGGCCCTTGCTGTGTGACCGGGAAGAAAGAGTGGAAGAAAGTCTTAGGAAGTACTGAGGGCATGGACATAGCCTCTGAGAGGTGCCGGGCTTGGCAGACACGGGCTGTGTCCAGAGATGGCTTCCATGGAGGCCAAGAAACCAGCGGCCAGCAGAGAAGACCCACAGAGACACCAGGCCTCTTGGACCCCACTCCATGACACACCATGGTAAATCACACTGGAACCATGTGCACTGGGAAGTCCTGGAAGTGGTTTCTGTCACTGAGAGGTCCCAGAGCTATGGCTAATTTCTTCCACAAAGTCCCCCTGGGCTGAGTGGGGAGCAGAATGACAGGGTGTTATCTGAGCAAGTGGGGCTCCAGGGCTCTCCTTACTGCAAATCTGGCTAGACCTTGTCACATGCAGCCCTGAACTCAGAATCCTTAAGGGTGAAACTCCAAAGATCATCCCTCAGGTCTCAAATCCCAAACTCCCAGTCCTAAAAGACAAAGATCCTGAATGCGGAGCTCCTGGAAGCTGGAATCCCTAACATCATAGCTGCATGGAAGACACAGGCTGAGTAAGACACGTGTTCCACTGTGCTCGGGATTGGGCAGCATGGTGGGCAGGGCAGAGGCCAGAGACCAGGAAAGCAGAGCTTGGGGTGCATCCGTGAGAGCTTCGCATGTGAGTCCAGCTGAGCAATGAGCAGGCTTCCAAGTGGACAGCAAACACTTTGAGAATGTACAGCTCACAACCCCTCTCCAAGCATAGGCACAGGAAGACTCAGGCTGACACCACCTGAGGGTCCTGGCTCCTCTGAAAAAGCACCAATGCGTCTCTCTGCAGAATGTGGCCCCCTCCGCCCCTCCCCAAAACTTTCCCTCCCTATGGGACTGGGGCCTGAAGCTTTCCAACTTCAATATGGCTGATTCTAATCTTTCAGGGTTGTGATTTTCAGGACTTTTAGACCTTAGGGGTTTTGGTCTTTCCTGGTTGTTATGGGTGATACATTGTTTCAATTTGAGAAGTTTAGAAATTTAACTAAGACTCAGTAGGATTTTGTAAATATTTTCGACTTGTGCAACAGGAGGTCACAGAGGTGGTGTGAGTGCTACATCTGCCAGGAAGGGGAGGTAGTGGGGGACTTTGGGGGTTGGCCTGCTTACAGTGTAAGGCAGGAGAAGAGACTTGTTCTCCCCCTTTCTGTTCTGGCTGCTTTTGTTGGCTGTTGCCTTGAAGTGTTGCCCCTGTGTCGTGCCACCCTGCCTTGCAGCCAGCTGATTACGGACTGAAACCTCCACAAACTGTGAACTAAATAAACCTTTCCTTCCTTCATTTTGGGTGTCAGGTATTTTGTCCCAGCACAAGAGAAAAGTAACCAAGACACTGATTATGGTGAGGATTATGATTGACCTGTTCATGCCACGTGCCTGACCTCTGTATGTTCCTGTCCCTTTGCTCCTGAAGTGGGGCCTCTACTCTCCTCATCTGCGACAAGGGCCTTTCTAACCTCTGCCCATCCTGTGACCCCAGGATCATCCACCTCTCCTCCCCCATCTTCTCAGAGACAGCTTTGCCATTGCCCTTTCTCCCCGTAATTCAGCCTCTTGTCTCAACTGGAGGCATCTAGCCACTCAGACTCTCCCTGAGCTGCAACTGGACGCTGCCCCAAGCTTCTCTAACTCCTCTAGCCTGTTTCCTGTTCCTACTGAAGGTGTCCGACAGCATCCTGCCTCTGTGTCCCAATGCACTCCTCTCTTCTTCCTAAGAAACAGGACTGAGTTTTAGAGAAAGAAACTGTAGAGGGCCACTGGGCCCTAAGAACACATCCAGAGAAACAGCCTCTGGTCTCCTTGACTCAGTTTAGCTCTCTTTTTGAATGTGAGACTCTGGAGACAGACCTGTGACCTTACCAAGGCCATTCTGCATGGACATAGCCAGCCCTGGGGTCCCCTGGGAGACTCCCCTCTCCTCCTTGAGCAACCTCAGCCTGGGAAGTACAGATATGGAGTGACTTCCTGAGCATCCTGGTGGGCTGCATGCTGCAGGATGCTCCAGTCACTATGGCAACCAATGTACATGTTGGCCTTCCACATCCTTCAGTGCCATGTTTGTGGACTCAACCAAGGTTGAAAATATCCAGAAAACAAATTGGGTCTTGTACCACACATGTTCAGGTTTTTTTCCTGCCATTCAGATATTGTAATCGATGCAGCGCTGTAACTGCCCTACATGTCCATTGTTAGGGATTGAAAGTAACACTAGAGTGGACTTAAAGTACGCAGGGGGATGCGTGTGGGGCTTTGCAAGCTGGGACTTACCCATGGGCACCCTGGTGTGGTCTCTGTGGCTCCTATATGCACACTAGGGAGTCTGGAGAGGAACAGGAGAGCAAAGGATCCTTGGCAGGACCACCCCTAAGGAACAAGAGGTTAGCAAGGACTGGGACTCCCCAGCCGTGAGAAACCAAACAATGCTGCACTCTGCCCCAGAACCACTTCACTCAGCCCTGTCCTATCTGACCTTTAGGACTGGGGGGCCAATGCAGGGGTCCTTCTCGGTCACTTCTCCATAGACCTATCCCAGCCAGGAGTCACTCAGATCCCCCAACACAGAGTCAGAGCCCCCACATTAGCACCTGGAAATACGACTGTCACAGGCATTTGCTGCTCTGTCCTCACCTCGTCGAGTCCCTGAGTCCCAGCCCTGGAAATCGGGCAGCAGCCAGTACTGGAAAGGAGGCTGTGTCAGCTGGGGCTGGGTGGACAGTCTAGCAGCAAAGACCTGCGGGATCTCCTAAGCCTGTGTCTCACCTGCATGCCTGCTGCGCCCAGGTCCCCAGTCATGCTCAGGGGCTTACTGACCTCTCAAGGCAAGGGTGCACTATTTACGTCCTAACTCAGCAGGAAGTGACCCTCCCCAGGTTCCCATGATGTCCCCTAACGTCTTTATCATGTTCTCTGGGCTCCATCTGCCCAGACTCTTTGCCTTCCCAAGACACCCATTCCCAAGGCACCCTCTGGCTTCCCTCAGTGTCCTAAAAGCCTGCCTTCTGGACTGGATAAAGTCGGCTGAGCAATTCCCAAGCCCAGGACCCAGGAGGCTCTGGCTTTGCATGGCCTGCAATTTTTCAAGAATGAAAAACATAATAACAAGAAGCCAAAAACCTTCTTTGAGAAATGAGTACACAGCATGTGGGTAACTCCCCCACGGCAGCTCTTCACCCTGGGTTGGGCTGCTGGGCTCTGCTGCAGACGTTTTTCCCATATGGGGAGAGGGCTGAGATGTTAACACTTCTAGACCCCGCACGTTTTACAGAAAGCACCTATGCCTTCAAAGCCTCTGTGTTAATCAAAGGTGATTAAAGCCAGGTCCCCCACCAGCGAGTTCTTTCACGGCTCTGAACACGTAAGGAAAAGCAGAGATGCTTATCTGGCCAGCACGGCAGGAACTTGCTCCTTTCTATAAAAATATACATGCTGACAGGACAGGCTGCAGATTTACAATTTGTCTGATTTGATCCCCTCTCAGCAAGGGAACCCCTGGCTTGTGTATTCCATTAGCGGGGCTGCTGTGGGGCTGGTCCAGGGAGGGCGAGGCAGCTCTGATGTTACCTGAGTGTCACTCCCAGCCCCCAGGCAGAAGCAGCTCTGCGTGTGACGGAGCAGGTGTGTGTAAGGAAAGCCGCTGGGAATGAAAACAGAGATTCATGGTTCCTACGCTTGCTGAAGTTGTAGATTAAGGTAAGAAACAGCAGAGGTGTGGTAAGTGCAACGCTGTGAGAAGGGGTACCAGGGAGGGACTGAGGGTGACTCATAACAGCACTGTGCATCTCGTCCAAAGCCTGGCATGGCTGGATC
This sequence comes from Hydrochoerus hydrochaeris, assembly GCA_004027455.1. Classification (NCBI taxonomy): domain Eukaryota; kingdom Metazoa; phylum Chordata; class Mammalia; order Rodentia; family Hydrochaeridae; genus Hydrochoerus; species Hydrochoerus hydrochaeris. The sequence continues at coordinate 71,601 of PVLA01008260.1, forward strand.
TCCTGCTCTGCAAGACTTCGAGGTCTGATGGGGGGTAAGATAAACCAGGCAAAGAAAGGCACTGACCTTTCTGCCTACAGCCATGGTCCAGAGTTTACCTGCAAGAGAAGCAGGAAGAAGCCCTACTCTTTGCTTGGGGAGGTGACGGTGTGGAGAAGCCAGGGCCTTGACCACTGTCTCAGCACATCTTGTGTTGATACAAAAGGATATTTGAAGCTGGGAACCAGACCAAGAGAAAAGGCTAATTACTCGGTTTGGAGGCTGAAAGCCCAAGATCAGGTGACGGGAACTGTTGGGCCCATTGTGAGGTTCCCTGGTGCATGACAGCGTGCAGAGGGTGACATGCGGTGGAGTTCGCAGAAGAGGAGGCTGAGGGCCAGCACACCTGACCCAACAACACCTCCCTCCCGCAGGAACTCAGCCACGCCCCCCACACATGACCGGCCTTTGTAAAGACTGAAGCCCAGCTGCCTGGTCACCTTCTGCAAGGCCTCCTCATTGGGCACTGCCTCCTTTCCACGCTCCTTGTGCTGGGAGCCACACTTCCACCCTGGAGTGTCACTCACACCGCATGTCACCTGCTCTGTGACTCCCAGGTTAAAGTGATTCCTCCTCCTTCACTCACATTCTAATGTTCCTCAACTTCTCTCTAATAAGCACGCATTTTTCCCAGAACAAAAAGTGAAGGTTACTGGGTCGAATGTTCCTGACACTTAAGCTACAAAGATGCATGTGACAAGCCACAGAAGCACCTGGAGCAGTAGATGCATTTATCTGGATTCTAGGACAGGAGTGGGGACTTCTCAGCAAACAGATGGCCTTCTTGTGCTTTTTCCCCAGGATGCTTTTGCCCACAACTCTGAGCTTCCCTTTACCTTTCTGCTGGCTTAGTGACCAGTCAGGCAACACCAAAGGCCTCTGCTCTTCTGGGTGTAGACACAGCTGTCTCTATGTTGAATATTCACTTGCTGATTCTCCTACCTCCCTTTCTGCTCCAATTATGTTTTAGTCCCGTGACGCTGGACCAGCATGGCTATGCCTTGGGCCTTGCATTTTTCCCCCTGTAAAATAGGATGGGAAGCCCCTCTCTTCAGTCCTTTGAGCTCTACTGAGACATCACTATTCTAAGATTCTTCAGGAACTCCATTTTGTGTGCACCAGGAAATATTTTTGTCTCCGAAACAGAACCCGTGAAGATTAAGCAAGATCGACGAGCCTCAGATGTGCTTAGCAGCCTCTTTAAGTGTTCATGCTTGACAGGAGGGCGGTATCCATGGAAGGTGGTCTCCATACTGCACAAGAGGGCAGGCAGACACAGGAAGGTGGTCTCCAGACATTTCCATGTGGCCTCTTAGTGAGCAAGGGTTTGCCCTGCAGGGGACACTGAGGTACAGACAGGTTAAGCTGCCATTCAGAGTCAGTGGACACTCAGGCTAACGTCCCCTTCCTGGATCCTTACCTAAGTGGGACGAAAACTTGCAGGATAAGGTTTGACCTTCTCCGAGATGCTGCTGCTTCTCAAAACTGAAAAAAAAAAAAAAAAGCCTTTTGCTTTTCTCCAGAAACTCTGGCTAAAATATACTGGCCTTTAGAAGACGATGGTAGTGGCAGGGAGCAGCAGAAGGAGACAATTAACCCAAAGCCCTGTCAGCCCAGTTGGCCCCAGAGCCAGGACTCCAGGTCTATTGTCTTGACCTCCATGATGGATGGGGAAAGTTTGTCCCCAGAGATGGACACTTGAGACCCTTGAGTTGCTGGACCCTGCCCTTGTGTCACCTTTTAAGAAGAACCAGCTAAAAAAAAAAGAAGAAGAAGAAGAAGAACCAGCTTGAGGCTAGAGGAGGCTTTGAAGTCCCAGCCCTACCTGGGAGGGGTCTCCAGGCTCCTTCTGGGCTGGGCCTAGTGGGTTCGTTTCACAGAGAACAGAACCAAATAACAATGGTGTCTCAGTTTGCAGAAGGCAATCAAGCTCAGACATCCCAGAGCATGGTCACCTCCCCCGTCTCCTGTCACCATGGCTGGGGATTTGAGGGTCTTGCAGAGAATCATAAGCACAGCAGCTGCTCCAATGAACAGACTGAGATACCGCTCTCAGGATCTTTGGGGCTTGAACATGGTAGCCATGGTCAAAGTAGGAAGCTGCGCCAAGTATAGGGAGACACCGATAGACCAAGTTCCAGAGGCGGACATGGGGAAGAAAGAGAAATCAACAAACTACGGGAAGGAAAATTCACTAAGCACAAAGGCAGTAAGCAAAATGAAAGAAATTAATAGTCTGTATCAGTTTGAAATTAAGGTGGATGAACTTAACCACAAAGACGAAGGCATTAGAGTAGGATAGAAGCAATATTAAGCAATAAGCTATGTACATCTCCCACCCTCCTTCCAGTGCAACCACCTAATCCCCACATCACAGAACATAAGGGAGAAAGGAGGAGACCATCTAGGGAGCTCTTCCCAGCATGAGGCATGGGGTGAGTTCTTTTGGGATTGCTTTCATAGAGAAATGTCTATGCATATAGATGTAAACAGTCATGGTGTCACATTGCTTCCTGTTGCCATGACAGAATGCCTGAGAAAATTAATTTAAAAGAGGAGAAGTTGGTTTAGACTCACGGTTTCAAAGGCTTCAGTCCATGGTCGTTTGGCTCCATTATTTCTGGGCCTGAGGTAAATCGCTACATCATGCAGAAGAAAGCTGTTTACCTCATGGTGGCCAAGCAGGGAGAGACAGAGAGACAAAGAGGGTGGGTACCAGCCAGGGAAGAGCACAAGCTATGCCCTTCAACAATACACCTTCACCCTCAGCGATCCACTTCCTCCAGCTGGTTCTCACTCGCTAGAGTTTCCACCACTTCCCAAAGGCACCACCATCTGGGGTCACCCTTTCAACACATGATCCAGATCATGACAGCCACTCCTCCAACAAAACTCCTGTCTCTAGCCAAGGGAACAGGAGCAGTAACTTCACAGGACAAGAAAGCTTTAGACAATGACCATTCTCCTCCAGCAGGCACCCTGAAAAAGCATACATCCCACTATCACCCCGTAACCAGAGTCCCTACTTTCACTCTGCAAATGTGGTGAGTCCCCATCTGCCCCACTGAAGCAGAAAAGACTACATGGGAAGACATCATGTCACCTTTGCAAACATAATAAGCAGCCCTGCTTCCCAGTGTCACTGACACCATGTCAGGAGCCTGAACCTCATCACTGTGCAGTGGTGACTAGGCAACTGCTTGTGCCAGGGTGGATCAAGGACACTGGGCAGAACACAAGGTTTAATTACCATTGAGAGTCTCAAACATAGTAGCTAACGAATCTCAGCTTCAACTAAATCAGCTAAGACTTAAGAGGATCTCGGAATGAATGTGCGAAGATTTATCACCAAATAATGCAATGTTGTACATGTGGGAATGTTCGGACAAGAATTTCTAAACAGGCATCATAAAATGCTTCAAAGAGCACTTGTGAAAAGACTTGAAGCAAGTTTAAAAAAGACATTCTCTGCAAACATAAAAAGTATGAAAAGGAACAAAATGGAAAGTTAAAACTCAAAAAGCATAAAATGAGAAACACAAACTTAATGGAAGCATTCATCCAAGAGAATAGAGAGAATGGAGAGGATTCAGAGAGAATCGGTAAACTTAAAGATAAAATAGACTGATATTAAGTGAATCATAAGCAAATGCCAAATATAAATGACATCAATCACAATCAAGTTCACTGTGGAGGCATCAGAGCCCTGCCATCAGTGCACCCTCAGTTCTCCTGTCCCAAAACCCTGTATCAGAGAGGACAGTGCGGTGCTACAGGAAGGGAGGACAGATTTGAGGATATACAGCTGGCTTAAAATCACCATTCTGTCCCCGATCAGATGCTTGGCCCTGGACACATCCCTTAATCTCTTAGCTTCTGTCTGTGCTTCTTTGAAGGTGATGTAAGAGAATAAGAAACCTTCCAGAAGGCTACAGGTGCTCTGTGACCATTTGCATAAAACCTGCAGGTATGAGTTTACACAGTGTCTTAGTTATTTTTCTCTCCTTGCTGAGACAAAATATCTGACACCCAGAATTAAGGAGGGAAAGGTTTATTTAGCTTACAGTTTGTGGAGGTTTCAGTCCATAATCAGCTGGCTTCAAGGCAGGGTGACATGACTCAGGAGCAACACTTCAAGACAGCAGAAAACAGTAAAAGCAATAAAAGCAAAAGAGTGGAAAGCAAGGAAGAACAAGCCTCTTTTCCTCCCTTATATTGTATGCAGACTACCTGCCCTTAGGTGGGTGCAGCACTGACACTACCTCCATGCCTTCATCTTGCAGAAGTCCAGGATGCTTACAAAGTGGAGATCCTGGCCCTACTGAATCATGAAGTTAAACTTCTTAACTTCTCAAATTGACACAATGAGCAACATCCTAGAGGAATAAGGGCATGTCCTCTACACCCTAGGATATAGAACTGTAGAGTTAATTAATTAAGCTTTTAGACTTCTTACGTTAACACAATGTATCAACCATTACACATTTGCACAGCTATATGAATATCTAAATGTGTTTGCAGATACATTTACACATATACATGTTGATATATGTGCTTGAGAGACTTCTGAATATGCTTAAAATATAGACAAAGGGTTGGTTCTAGAGTAGTGATGATGTTAAAATAATGAAGAAGACTCTTACACTAAGGGGACTCAAATCCCCTGGGCTTCTACTTAGATGAACCACTAAAACCAACTCAGCTGTATTTGCTGTATGTGGCAAATTGAGGAGGAAAGAAAAGAAGCTCAGCCCATCACAGCTGGCCAGTGAGACACTGGCTGCATGTTCTTGAGCTCCTCACCTGTACAACTGCTCAGACTATAAGCAAAGGACCTCAGATCTCAGCCGCCTCTAAGAGAGTCACCGTTCCGAGTCACTGCCTGCTCCAGTAGCCTCCCTGACCTTGGCCCTGACTGCAGAGGACTTGTCCCTGAGGGGCAGTGTGTGTACTGGTGTGTGTCGCTCTCCCCCGCTGGGGTCAGGCTAAGGTCTTTGTGCTGCCCTTTCTCCACACTCAGGCAGCCTGGGTCTCACAGGTCTCCCCAGAGGTCCTGAGACACTGGATCTGCACCCCAGAACAAGGCGACAGGGACACACACACAAACGCACACGCACATGCACACCACTATGCCCAGGGCTGTGTGGAGGCTGTCAGAAGAAGTTAGGAACAGGGCAACCAAGACTGAGCCCTTAGACCCTGCAGGGAAGTGCCAGGGTCTTTCCACAGCCCCTAACAGCCAACCCTCCTGAAGCCCTCCATCCCCAGAGCACGCAGAGATAAATGTTGCTAGTCAATCTGAAGCTGATACAACAAACCATGCTCATTGAGAGGAATGGTAGCCCACAAAGAACCATGGACTTTGGGGAGCTGTGTAAACCTGGCAGCAGATGGACTGCAGGAATACAAAGGGAACCAGAAGGGAAAGGAGGGTGAGACATCTTGCTGCAACCAGGATCAGTTTCCCAAAGGGGACACCAGGAAACTAGGTCTACCAACCTTCAGCAGTTAGGAGCCAGACCACAGCATGGAATCCTCACTTCTTCAACAAAGAGACGAACAACTCACAGGGAAGGGAGATTGGTCTGTTTTCAGAGGAGTCAGTCCCCGGTAATTATTTCCCTTGCTTTTGGATTACACAGGGGCCAGCACATCACTACAGGGACTGAGGCAAAGCTGCTTGCCAAGCAAGGACAGAAGCAAGAAGGGGTGGGATCCTGATGACCCCTCCAAGGGCAGGCTGCAGTGACCTCACTACCTCTCACTGGACCTCACCTCCTCAGAGTTCCACCACCTCCAGCAAGACCAAGGCTGGGACAAGCCTAGAACAAGGAGCTTTGGAAACACTGGACATCCAAACCACAGCCTGGGGCAGGAGTAAGACCATCCAAATTGATTCTAAGGCTGCATTACTGTGGGGGTGATTGTCCTTCCAGGAGGTGTCTGTGCATCTGTGAGTCTGTGTGTGAGTCTTGTACCTGAGTCCATGTCTGTGTGTGCACACGTGCACCAGATGCAAGTGTGATTTTTGTGGCTCAGTTTCACCTAATAGTGGATTCTGACCACCCTCCCCTGTCCTTGTATCCACCTCAGCTTCCAGAAGCATCAGAGGTTCCTTCACTAAGGACAGAGTCATTGTGGCTGGTGTTTCTTGAGTTCTTGGTGCAGCCCAGATCAGGTAGGGACCCTGCCCTACCTGACCATCCCCTGCCCACAGGTACAGGGTCCTTGGGAGTGACTCCTCCCAGCACTCAGATTATGCTAAGGAGCTCAGGCTAGGCCTTTGCAGATGCCAGTCCTCCCCCCTGATCCTGCTCTCTAGCCTGGCTCCTTACATTCAGCCCCTCCAAGCTTGGTGGTTTAGGGGCTCCATGGGGGAAGTTCATCCTTCCTCCAGAGATGCATCAATTTGCTCAACTCTTCCTTTTTGTCTCAGGATTATGCAGGGTGTCAGATTTAGCCTTCCAAGTCCTTTGGGGGTTGTTTCTGGTTTGCTCATTTCAAAGATGAATGGATACATCCAACCCTAGAATGTGAGCCTGGGTGTGCTTTCTCAAAGCCAGGTGGGTATATGAACAACTGGTTTCAAGATGCCAGTCAGGGTCCCAAGAACCCTAAGAATACAGGTGGTAGAAGACCCGGGACCAGGCTCATGCTCCCCTGGCAGGCACTCACAAGATGCAGCCTGCACAGATCTGCAGACCTTTTAGCTTCCTGAGTCCACAGTGAGCTCCAGGTCTTAACCTGTCTACTGCATCCTTTGGATCTCCAGCACACAGTGACCCTTTCACACACTACTGCACCTGACTCTGCAGAAGGCCACTGTCCCTTGTAAATTCCTATATAGTTACATATCTTATGTTAACTCTGCTTCTCTCGTGAGCCCTGAGTGATACACCAACTCTAAGGAATGCACCAGCCAACAATTCCAACCTGCATAAGGAGAAACTGCCCCAGAATAAGAAATCACATCCAAGAAATGATCCGTGCTAAAAGTTCAAAAGAAACACAAAGCTAAGAAAACTGCACAGCAGAGAGTAAGGAGAGCGAAGTCTTGGCAGCTATGCCTGTCCTAAAGAGCACACCCCGAGTCTCCATTAACACCCAGAGATCTTTTGATAGGTGGAAAATTCAAACATCTGAAGCACCAAAAGCCACATTACCTTGAAAGAACAGACAGCAACAGAACAGAGTTACAAAAACTGGGCGTTGGAAGATGCCTCCTTTTTACAGGAGCTGGAAAATTTGGAACCAGTTACTTAGAGATTCACTGACTGCAAATTGGTCTGTACAGAGGAGCGGAAACTACCTCTTAAGCCCAGAGGTGCCCCGTGTGTCCTCACTGCCCACACTGCCGCCCACTTATCATGCTACGTGCTTACCCAAGCTCTTGCTACACACGTGGGATTACTTAACAGCATCCCCTCAGTTGACAGCTCTGCTCAACACACATTAGAGACAAGAGATGAATTTCTCAGCCAAGCTAACAAGACCGAAAGACAGATACCACTGTTATTCAGCAGAGAACTGACTTACCACAGCAACCGACAAGGGTTTCACAGTAATATAATAATGCAACCCATCGGACTGCCCAAAAGATGTCAAGACCAAGTGAGCACCATGCGTGCAAGTTTGCTCCTGTAACTTTAGATTGAATATTCATTTCTTCCCCCTTAAACCTGTATTAACTCACAAGTTTGCTCAGCATAAGCTCTACCAGTAATTCAGTGGGATTCTAGTCTGCACTCTTGGGGATTCCTTGGTTCCATTGCTGTATGTGTGTGTGTGTGTGTGTGCATGTGCACGCCAGGCATTGAACTCAGAACCTCATGCTTGCTAGGCAGGCATTGTGCCACTCTACTGCTGTATTTATAAACTCAGAGACAAGCTCTGTTGCCCCAGTGCATATGGGACCCTGGACCTTGGACCCCTGGAAGAGTCTAAACACATTCTCAGGTATCGATTTGCTCCTCTGGTAAAGGGAGGCAGGTGATCTCCTCCTCAGCCCGAAGCAGTCAGACAGCAGCCAGATGCAATGCTCATGTGCCCAGCCTCGCAATTTATTTGTGCATGTTGGTTCTGTGCCTCCTATAAGCTAATCTGTGCCTAAATATAGTCAGGATATGATAAAAACATCCACATGCAGTATGTCTGAAAGGACATTAATAGTAAATGCAAAAGTTCCCAGCAGATAACATGACTATTTCTTTAAAATAAAAAAAAAAGTGCTCAAAGGAAAGCGCTAGAGTGTGAGGGTAGAGTCCCGTCATCCGTAGGCTCCCGAAGGACAGTGAGTCCAGGAGCTCCTCAGATGCCAAATCCAGGGATGTTCGCACCTCTCATTCGACAGGGCAGACACCTGCACAGGACACTGCGGTCCTCCAATACACTTCAAACTACCTCCAGACTGCTTGTCACATCTGATCCAGGGTAAATGCTTGGTAAATCATTGCTGCAATGGGTTGTTTAGAGAATAATGACCGAAAGGTGTCTGAACATGTTTAGTACACCTGCAACTTTTTGTTTCCATCTATCTTAGCCAGGGTTTCGGTGAGCTGTGGACGAGGAAGATGTAAATAAGGAAGTATGCAGCAGAGCTGCCTGGAGAAGCCAGGAGGTACAGACCCACAGTGCCACACAGAGAGACAACTTGGGGACCCAGCTCGCCCAGTTCAGTCTGAAATCCAGCTGGCCAGACCCAGAGCTGCAGGCAGCAGCAGCAGGACCCTAGGAAGCACTCAGAGAGGCAGGCAAGTGGGGTGGGCGCTGCCTGTCTGGAGAGCCTTGGGTCTCCTGGGGTTCAACTATTTCCAGCTGTGTCCTGAGTACAAACCTGAGCTGTTGAAAGATGCAGAATCTCTTGAGCTGCAAGTAGCCAATTCTAGCAACCATCACCACTCTGACTTCACCTATGCCCAGGAGGGGGCTGACACCTGCTAAATATAACAGTTTATCCAAGGAAGAGAAAGTTCTAGAACTGGGCAGCACTCAGGAAACAAAGATGGTTCCAAAGCCCTACCTGTACTGAGGTGAGCCGTATCCCCAGCCAGAAAAACCAAAATGGGACCTGCTGCAGAGATGCCTGGCTGGGACAGCTCATTTACCTCATTGGTGTAACCCAGATTGGCTGAAGGTTGGACAGCCATGATTGGCTGAGGCCCTGTTGCTAGGTAACCAGGCCTACATCTGTTAGGATCCCACTCCCTGGTCCACCAGCTAGGTTGCAGTTACCTGTGTAGATGCTTCCTGCCAGACCTCATCACCTCAGGATGGAGACTGCTGTGGAGCAAAGCCATTCCCTGGTCTGAGAACGGTACTAGCACCCCCACACACAGCTCATTCTCCATCACGCTCCCCAGAGGGTGGCAGGATGCTGGGGCTAAAGTCCTAAAGGAAGGCAGGCCAGGACTGGTGAGCTGCCCTTACCCCCAAGAGATTTATTCTCAGAGTCTTTGTGATACCTCGACAGTGGTCACTAAAGAGTGACCCCATGAGGGCAGAACAGACAAGGTGGGACTCAGGTTGCTAGGAACTCAACAGCTCCTAACGAAGGAGTCTCTCCCCAACTGAGAAAAGCGCTGGTCCAGGATGAAATAAAGGCTCTTAAAGCAACAGTGCTGGCCTTCGCCTGAAAAGGGGTAATGGAAACAAGCGCTTCCTTTTCCTTCCAGAAGCCTTTGATGACCCAGGCAAGCTGGGCCCAGCCACTAACTGAAGAGCAGCTCAGGGAAGGCCTGGGCAGTTTGGAGATGAGAGACAGGCCTTCCTGGTGTCCTGGATAGGGTCCTGGAGCTCCTCATCCTCCTCCTCCTCCTCCTCCTCCTCCTCCTCCTCCTGGTGTCCCCATAGCCCTCTCCTTCTCCATAATCCCTTGGCGGGAGAAACTGTCAGAAGCACTTCCTGCCTCAGCTGCTGGGAGCTCCCTTGAGCTCTGGATTCTGTCACCCCTGCCGCCCAGCCCTTCCCTTTGGGCCCTGATTGAAGATGGTGCCCGAGAGATTTATTCTCAGGGCTGAGGTCGGCGACGAAGGCAGGGCCTGAGAAGGCCGAGGAGAATGGGAAGCCGTAGCACCCTGCCGAATTCCACAGGCTGTGTGTGTGCTGGGATGGGGAGGAAGGAAGCAGACGAAGGGAATTTCCACTCTGCGTCTGCTGCCCCAGCTGAGGGACTGCACGGTACCCTTCCTGCCTGTCCCCGCACCTTCTCAGGGCATCAGGGACCCAAAAGCATACTCGCTTTTCAGTCTTGGGATCAACATCACACCATTAGCAGCCTGTAGAACCTGCTTCCTGCCCATCTCACCATGGGAGCCTGTCTTTGGTACCCATTCCTGTACCACACCTAAGTCTCCCTACCGCTGTCCACTCAACCCAGTTAACAAAGCAATGGTAACTCACATCCTTACAGTTCACCAACATTCCCCGCTGAGGCTGAGGCAGGAGGACTGCAAGTTCAAGAGTAGCCCAGACAACTTACGACTTAGTAAAATCTTGTTTCAAAATAAAGCAATAGTAGTAAAGTGCAGGGCTCCCTTGGTGTCTGGAAGGTTTTTTAGGGGAGTCCCACAGATGCCAGATCTAAGGATGCTCAAGCCCCTTAAAAAAATAGCATAGTGTTTACAGAGAACTTACAACACCCTCCCGTGCCCTCAAATCACGTCTAGATGACCTGGGCATCCAATACAGTGTGACTCGTGTTGCAGTATGTGACCATGGGCTGCATAGAGGATGAACGATTACCCCAAGGGTAATCTTAGTTCAGTCACTCAGAGGTCAGGGGGGCTCTTTCTCCACCAAGGGCATCAGGGAAGCTCTGGGAAGGCAGACAGCCCCAAGCCGAGAACTCTGTGGCTTTTATTCAGAATCTCAGTGTAAGAGAAAAAAGCAGTTAGGGCCAGGAGCTGTGTCCAGGTTAAGCAGCTTTTCCCGGGTAAAAGTGAGGACAAATGGCCAGAAGCAGCATACTTCACTAATCCAAACTTCGTCTGTCACTAATCAATTCTCACAGCCTGTGTGATTTTGCCTCCTGATTTAATTATTTATTCTCGCAGAGCCTGCGTGCCTTTTGCCTTGCATTTTAATTATTTGTAACCATTCGCTCCTCATAGAGCCTATGCACTTTTGTCCCTCTGTCTAATTGTTCAGTTTAGTCATTCACTCCTGGCTAGGTCCCCCACACACTGTCGTGCAAATCACTGTCCAAGCTGTGTTTGGGGACAGGCGAGAGCAAACCCACGCAGGTGGGTTTTTTCTTAATAGTTCTCTCCACCGCTGACTGGATGTGCAGGCCCACAGCTGCACACGAGAGTAAGTGTGAGAAGACGTGTGCCATCTGAGACAGACTGAGTTACACTGGCAGCTGCACTCAATGCAAATGTGTGCCCTCCTTGGCGGGCAGGAAGGGCTGGAAGCTGTCTGCAGGGGCACCTTCCGAGGCGCGGCTGTGTAAGTGTTTTGGAGCTTGATGGAGTGAGGACAGCACGACCCTGGAATGCGCTGTGACCACGCCATTTGCTTCGAACGCTGTAGCTTGATGTTACAGTTTACCTGAGTGTGTAGCTGAGACCAGCCCCCATAATCATATTCAGACTCACTTACTGCAGGTGAACTGCAGGTTTATATCCTGGTCACGAGATCTATTTGTATTTAAAGTTACCTTAAAGTCTGCCATCTTAACTGTAAACACATGTATAACATGTCACACACATGAACACTACATGTCCTCTTGCTATATGTCCCAATTTGCCCTTGAAAGGGTTGCAGCCCCTGGTGTGGCATCCCTGTGTGTGTGTGTGTGTGTGTGTGTGTGTGTGTGTGTGTGTGTGTAAAACACTTTCACAAGCCTCTGACTCAAGCCACACTGCATTATCCTCTTTTCCCGGTCCAGTTTCTTGTGCCCTAAGCTGTGCTGCACGTTGGAGCTCCACTCTGGCTGCCACATTGTCCCCTCACTGGGATCATCCCCTGGGCCAGGCTGCACCTCTGCAAGCTGCCCCACGCGTGTCCACTGTGCATGGGTCTCCCGGGTGGCGCTGCCCTGTCATCCCTGATGTCTGCCCTTGCTGCGCTAGGTCTGCTCTTTTCAGCCTGAGTTCTGCCTCTTCCTCCTCCTCCTCCTCCTCCTCTTTCTCCTCCTCCTCCTCCTCTTCCTCCTCCTTCTCCTCCTCCTCTTCCTCATCCTGCGTTTCCAGGCGTCTCTGTGCTGTCTCCTCAGAGTGTCTCTGCTCCTGAGCTCCCCACTGAGTGAAGGGGCCGCACCATGAGATGCCCTGGAGACCAGGGCTCACTCAGAGGACTGTCTCAGTCTGCTCTCTGTTGCTATAACAAACCTCAACCTTGGGTGCTTTCTGGAAAAAAGGATCTGTGAAACCCACAGCTTTAAGGTTCAAGAGCACAGCACAGTCTGTGCCCAGTTCCCGTGAGGACCAGATGGCAGATGGCACTTCGAGGGCAGGAGCACAAGCAAGAGAAGCATTTGGCACATGTGGACCAGGGTGGGAAGGGGCTGGGTTCCCTGTGGTGACTCATTTCATTCTCAAGGAAGGCAGTCCCCATCCCACGAGACCTACATTCGCTACCTATCTGCCTGCCACCACCTCAGCACCTCGACACCACCAGACAGAGACCAGCTTCCTGCACAGGAACCCATGGGCGCCACCCAGCCCATGCGCAGTCACAGTGAGGGCTCCAGGCCCCCACCCCGCTGTTCCCTGTGGCTCTAATACTTGTGGCTCAAGGCGAGATGGCAGGAGCAACAAGAGTCTCTTTTTCCCTCTTCTCAATTTCCCAGGCAGATTTGCCTTTCCCGTAACTCCTGGCAACCCGACGTGTGATTTGTTGGTTTTCTTATTGAGTGCAGAACCCTGGTGCCTGCCCTTGAAGGAGGGCACTCTTGGGCTTCTCAGGGAAAGATCTGCACCCCCAGCTTGGCCGCTCTTGCACTTTGGGGACCTCTCCAAGAGCAACAAGGACTCCTGCAGGGCAGGCCCTGTGGCTCTCAGAGCTGGTCCAATAACAAGACAGCTGCTGGGCAGCTGATGGACAGGTGGTGTCCATGGCTCTGGACGTGCTGGCCAGAGGGATGAAGGCCGTAGGGGGGGAGTGTGAGATCGCATGTGCCCCCCAGAGCAACATATGACTTGACACTCAGGAAAGACTCGGGGAATTTTCAGACCCTGGTGGCCAAGGGTAACTGATACCCTGGAAAGTGAAGCTGGGGGAGGGGGCAGCTATGCCTCCATGGCTTCCAGAAACCTCTTGTTTCGGGGAGTCTGACTCCAATCAGAGGCTCTTCCTTGGGGACAGTGCATTCTCTCCTGCCTGGTAGTTTCCGAACAGCTCCCTTCCCGGTCTTCTGCAGCCTCAGTGTCCGCGCTGTTCCCAGGCACTGGTCACGCTCACCCCTAGAGCGGCTTCAGTGTGAGGGCGCAGGTCTGCGTTTATGACAACTTTGTCTTCCTTCAATTTCTTTCTTTTAGTCCTTCAAAGGATTTTTCTTCCGGTTTTTCTTTCTGAACTCCAAATAGACACAAGGTAGAACTCTTTGATGAAGTCACTCTGTCTCACACGATTCTGTTACTATTTGTCCTTTTTATGCCTTGGGGGCTATATTTTGGAAGAAGTTTTTGTCACTACCTTCCACCCCATAAATTCAGTTTTTCACTGTGCTTAATTCTGCCCTAAAACTCACTAACTGTATTTCATTGTTGTTATTTCTCTCCAGGTCTCTATATCTTTATGTATATATTTTATGAAATATTGTATCCATTTCTGTAATGCTCTTATACCATAACAGTAATTATACTTATTCTAAGGGATTTCCTGATACTCTAATCTTTGTGTCCTAAGGCAATGTCTTTGTCATGTGACCTGTGGTTGCAGTTTAATTTGTCACATTCCTCTGAACATGTTGATTGTCCTGCACTGCTGGGAGGTCCCTGGTTTGGGGCCATTTTCTGGGTCCATCTCTTTGGTTTGGGATGAAGGGGGTGGGAGATTCTGCTGGATAAGCTTGATATATTTACAAATTTTTAACATCTGTATTGTTAATTTCTACTCACATGTTTTGATTGAATGGAAAATGAGTCCCTATCTTCTCACTGAAGGACCATTCCTGTGACATCTGACTGCCCAGGAAAGCAGCCCATCCTAGGATTTAAGCAGTTTTGGTGGTTAGCCAGCAATGTCAACTGCCAACTCTCAAGCTTTGGGTTAATGACTTCTCTGAGCCTCGACCTTCTAATCCGTAAAATGGGCATAGTACACGAGTACCCCAAGGAGTAAGTGTGACCTTGCAAATCTGTGTGCTGGTGCCTGCCACATGGAAAGCTGTCACAGAGAGTTCAGGTAAAACCCCAGGAACAGAGACGCTGACACCCTAAAGAATGTGTAACTGTGGTGGAGCTAGTAGGGTGGTGCGGGGGGAAGACTTTGACCCAGGAAACCTCCCAAGTCTTGATCCTTTGTCTGCCCTCATGGAAACTGTGATGCCACCAAGCCTCATAGACAGGTGAGCTTGGGTGAGATGGGGGTGCTGTCACCCTGTACCACATGCAACTGTCTCCTAAAGGCGGGGTCCTGGCACCCTGATGACTTGTGCTCTGCATGCCATGGCTCGGTGCTGACTTTCCACTCCTCTGGGAGCTCCTGAGGACGGTGAGCTGCTTCTTACCTCCCGTCCCCAAGCCCTGAGCAAGACAAAGGAACTCAACCAGATCAATAGCTGCTCCTTAAACAAGGAAACATCTCCCGGAAGATGCCTGAGGCTCTGTTCCCCAGACAAAAAGCACATTTTAGCACCAAAAAACCCCCCACAAAATTCTCCAGGAGGCTGCTTCCACCTGGTTTGTCAGAGCTGTGGCCCAGCATCCATGCTGGCCCGTCCATCCCTGAGAGGACCTCACCATGTCTGTGTCTACTGCTTCTCCAGGGCCACCAGCTCCCTGGCCACCTCCCTCTCTCCTGCTGCCCCACAGCCTTGGCCTATACTTCACGCTCTCTGAATTTCCCACTATGCCCACCTCTGACCTCAGCCAGCCTGATCTGTGGGCAGTGGGTTCACCCAGATGGGGACTCTGTGGCCTCTGGAGAGGTGGACATTGCACACAGACCTTGCAGGGCCACTGCTTCTCCCTGATGGCAGCCAAGCCCTGTGATAGTCCCAACCTGTGGAGACAGCAGAAGGCATCATCAACCACCCCCATCATCCTCTCTAGCTGCTCTGCCCCACTCTTACTCCCCACTCTGGAGGATGGAGCCAGCCCAAAGACCTGTCACACTCTGGTCCTGCTGTGAGGCCAGGAAGTGGCTATTGGCCCAGTAACTTACACCAGACCAGAGCTCGGTGAGCCCCCTCTTCCAATGGGTGTCCAGCCCACTGGGTAGGGCTCAACAGGTCTGCACAGGCATGAAACAAGTCAGAAGGGAGAAATGGCCTTCTCAGCCTCAACCAGAACCCTCAATAGTGTCCCTACTCTACCCCCTGTCCATTCAGAACCAGATCGGAACCAGAACTAGCAGGCAGTGTCAGGACAGAGCCTCATGCCAAGCCAGCTGGCATCTAAGGGTCTGTCTAACCTGGCTGGTTTCTGCCCAGCTAAAGATGTGAGTTCCTAAATTATTTACAAAACTTGGTACAGGTCCACCCCAGCCCCTGCTCTGCACTGTCCAACCAGCCCAGAGTTGCACAGGTTTTCTGGGGTAGAAATGGACAGGAACCAGCCCCAGCCCACCGGCCACGCACCTCAGCTCCCCTGGCCACCTAGGCACTCCACCACACCCAGATACCCACTGAACTGCTTTCAGGGTACGGCTGGACATCCACAGGAGCAGGTGTCACAAACAGAGAAAAGCCCACAGCTCCAGCACAGAGGAGGAGACCGGCCAGCTCAGCCTCAAACCAGAGCCCAGGCTCTGGGGGTCACCTCTGCCCATCCTCACCCAGACATGGGTCTTCTGTGTCAGCAAGGAAGCCAGAGCTGAACAAGTATCTCAGGCTGCAGTGACCATACCCATTTTCCTCTAGGTCCTCCACGGCCATCATTGGGGAGGCCCTGAACAGGGGTCACAGGTAGGAAAAAAGATACAATAGGATCTCCTTAAGCTTTATTAAAGAAGTTAATGGAAAATCTTGCTAACGGCAGTTTTGCCTCTGCAGTGAGACTCCAGCAATTAGAAAGACAGAGGTAAAGGGATGAAACCAAACAGAGAAGGTGCCGGATGACACTATACAAGAATTTAGCCAGAAGAGTGGACAGGCAAAACAGAGAGGCAGCCAGGAACATGAGCATCAGGGTAACTGATCCCCACCCCGGCCTCTGATAAAATGCAAAGGAGATAAGGGGCGGCCAGCGGAGCGCGCTTATTTAGCATAGACACACACCCACGCATGCACCCTTACAGGTATGTTCTGTCTTTAGCATCTCTGTACCTGCACCAGGTGAACTGTGCCCTTCACTCAATTCCTAGCTCTAAGCTGCACTTCTACCAGGCTCCCTCTCCCCACGCTTATCCATCACAAAAGGGCAAGAAGGAATCAAACTGCCAGAGAGACAGTAGACAGAGGTGCCCAGCATAAGATCAAAGATGGCCAGAGAGCCAGGCAGATAGTGACAACACCCAGATGCCCATGTGGAAGATGGAAGAAATAAATAAAAAGGCACTAAGGCCTAAAACCCACGAGTATTCACTTTCTGATGCTGTCTGCTCTTCCAGAGTAGCTTTTTACCTTCTTCTTTCTTTTGACTCTGTTTCAAATCATCTTCTTTTATTTTTAAGTTCTGTCTCTTTAATTCCTTATTGTTGCGCAGTTTACCATCACAGTAGGGCCCCAGGAGCTGCATGTCCCAGCAGGACAGTAGTGTGGTGTGGGGTACACACCGCCCCCAGACATGACACCCTGGCCTCTGGTTCCTGTGACTGCAGAGTCTTCTGGGCCCAGAGGAGCAGACCCGGAGCCTGGGGCCTGGTGCCAGCTCAGCCTGGATGCGTGTACAGTGGGGGTGGGACACTTTCCCGTGCATCTGTCCTCAGGTTGTAAAAGGCTGCTTTTCGGAGCAAAAAGAAAACTGCCCCGTGTGGCTCCCCTTCAGATCAAAGCCCTCCTTGTGATAATGACACAGACTCTGTGTCCCCACCATGTCATCACAGTCCTTTAAACACCTGGACGCACAATCCTCCCTGACTACCTTCCTCCTTACTCATCTCACAAGTGACACCATTTCTAAACTCCTGGGGGCTCTGACCACTGCATTGTACTTATCTTCATGGCTGTGTGACACAGAAATCCAAAGTGCTCAGCTCAGAGGACAATCGGACATGGCCTCCTCCCCTGCTCCACACCCCACTTCTCCATCAATGCAGCCGAGATTGCCCTGTTATGGTGTGTGACACTGTGGACTCCCCCTGAAGACATCAGAAATGTTCATGCTTTGGTATTCACGCAGTTAACTTTTGAATGAAAAAGATATTAATCCCTGATCATTTTTAGCACTAATTTTGTCCCCCACCCCCCATAATACACAACTCAGGAAGTATCCCCAGGTCTCCTGAGGGCACTGGGAAAGCTCTCTCCCTCGTCTATGCTTGGGCTTTGTAAGCAGACAGCACAGGTGAGTGTCCCTCAAGCACAGAGCTTCATTTTACATGGCTCTGACTAATGGGAATCCAAGACCAAGGCACCCACTGAGCAGGTCATACAGGGATCAGCATGTGGGTCCCTGGGTTCCTGGTGAACTGGCTCTGGGATGTCACTTTCCAGAGAGTCAATCACTTCCCAGCAAAAGGCAGAGAAAGGTCTACAGTGGCTTCCGGCATGCATCCCCTGCCAGGTGTGAGAGAGAAACACAGGGTAAATGGAGGAACGCCACTCCCAGGTCCCCCCTGCACCCCACACAGCCCCTGGGGACAGCCAGGTCACCTTGTAGCAGCTGTGCAGTCCTCCATCCTCACGTCACTTCCCCTGTCCCCTTCCCCGCCTGTTCCCGCACTCGTCCCTCGCTCTGGCTCTTTCCTCCTGTAAACAGCGGTATAAATTACCACTTAGCTGGCGCTGCTGCGTACCCTTCCCCTATGGAGACGGCAGGCCACGCCGTAATGCATCCCCTTCTCAGGGGGCACCGGAGCCGGGACAACTTTGATGCAGAGCCAGGCCTCTCACTCAGGAGATCACAAGCGCCCGACTCGGTGAGATTCTGCTTGACACAGAGAAACATGTGTTTCCTGTCCCTTACTCTAAATCGATTGAGCCATTTGTCTAATTTAAACATGCTGTAAATTATACACATCCTCCCAAGATAGGGAAGCAGGGGTGCTTAATCTATGCGCTTTCCTGTGACTTGAATCCATCACTGTCCCTGCGAGGCTCCTTGGCTTTCTCCTGAGTAGACAGAGGCTCCATAACTCTCTGATCTGCTGCTCACTCCCTGATACCCCTCTGGAGCCTCACTCAGACAATCTGGCCAGGGAATTATGGCTCACTTCTCAAGGCCAAGGCTGCAGGCTGAGTTGGTACTACAGCCCTCACTACCCTACCCTTTGTTAGCACAACGCTTCAATTCTCTCCAATTTCTTCTTTCATATATCATCCATTCTTGTAAGAAATTTAACAGGCAAAAAGCCAAAGCAGGTAGTGGGGGAATGGATGGACTCTCATAGCATGCAATTACAATATACACCATTTTTGGTCAATGTAGCCCAAATGAAAATTAGAGAAGGAAGACTCCTCTTATTCTAGTTACGTATTTCTCTGGTATATGAGCCTTTGAGAAGGGTAAAGACAGACCTTTCCTGAGGTGAAGGTCCCTCCTTGAGCCTGGCTAGGGAGACTGCAGCTTAGTTATCAACTAGATTTTATCATGATCAACTACATTCTATTATGTTTCTGATCAAATCCATTCCATTTTGGTTTCAAAAGCAATCTGTGTTCTTATGTCCATCCATTAAATTGTGTATGAAAATAAATCTGAGCTAACTGGACACAGTGGAACATACCTGTAATACATTATTCAGGAAGTCTGAGGCAGAAGGAGGACAAGCCAAAGCACAGCCTGGGTAACTTAGGGACCTAGCAAGACCCTGTCTCAGAAGAAGAGGAAGAAAAGAAGAAGAAGAAGAAGAAGAAGAAGAAGAAGAAGAAGAAGAAGAAGAAGAAGAAGAAGAGGAGGAGGAGGAGGAGGAGGAGGAGGAGAAGGAGGAGGAAGAGAAGAAGAGAAAGAAAGAAAGAAAGAAAGAAAGAAAGAAAGAAAGAAAGAGAAGGAGGAGAAAGAGAAGGAAGAGAAGAAGAAAGAAGAAAAGAAGAAGAAGAGGAGGAGGAGGAGGAAGT
>PVLA01008261.1:0-91215 GCA_004027455.1 Hydrochoerus hydrochaeris
AGCTGCTGGCTGCAGCACCTCACTGCCCATCTGACTCCCCTGTCACCAGGTGACTGTCAGCCTACCTCTAGGACTCCTAAATACACTTGCTGTCTGGGCTCCCCAACCCCATGCCTTCCCTGGGTTTTGGGTTATTCTGCAACTGCAGCTTGAGTTCCTCTTATAAACATTCACCTGAGTGAAGCTCTGTTTTTGCTACCGTCTGGCTGCGCAGAAGCTCTTCTTTCCTGCAACTGGCCCTCTTCCTAAATGATATATTTAAGATATATTCAATAGGCAATGGGTAAAAGTGGGTTTGCTCTGTCCCCTCCTTTGAGTCTGCTAAAGGCACATGGAGGCATTTTTCCTGATAATTAAAAAGTAGCAGTGACACAGGGCATTAATGTATATATTGCTCAGGCATAATATTTTTAAATGAAGTTTCTTGTTATCTTTTCACAGACAAAAACCAACCAAACAAAAAGAAACCTCACTCTCAGTGTGTACAGCCCCACAGCTAGTGAGAGGCTGAACTGTGACCAACATTCCCTACTTACGATTCTTAGTTTATCATTCTTTTCCCCTATCCTGTGATGTTTCCCAAATATCTATGTGACAGTATTTCCTATGATTTTTATTATAACATTTTGAAATACAAACTCAGTCTTCATCTCTTTTTGCTCATGCAGACTACAGCTTCTTGGAGATAAAATGAGGTTTTTTGTTGTTGTTTTTTTCTTTTTTTTTTTTAAGAGCAACATTTTCAAAGAGCAGATGTTGTTAAGTGTTCTTACCACAATGAAATTAAAAATTTTTTAAAAAATTTTAAAAAGGACTATTGTTCTTTCTAGCTTCAGAGTTCCAGAGCTAACAGCCCTTTTGTTCTTTGTGTTTCAGAATGGGTGGCTAATCTTGTATGCACCCAGGGCGTTGTTTGGTTAAGGTTCTGTCACTGTGATAAGCAGATGGGAACAGGCCATACTCCTCCGGGTTGGGGCCATCTGAGGAGTGAGTCAGGCACAATTGTCCTCAGGCACAACTGTCTGGGCAGGCGGGGGACCAGTGGACCCCGCAGACCCCAAACTCCAAATATGGAGCTTCAAGTGCTGTGCTTGCTTCTCTCTTTAACTTAAAGAAAAATGACACAAGTAACATTCATTTCAGAAAAACATGCATACAAAGCAAGAAGATGAAAATCAGTCAGCACTCTGTCTTGTACTATTAACATTCGGGTATCTTTTCTTTCAATACCTTTGTGACTAGTGCTAGCAGAGGTTGAATTTTACTTTTGAAGGTGGAAAACTGTGTCAGGTTGAGGATGGGAGCGATGTCTTCACTATGTGAGTATTTGCCACTTGCTTTTCGTCTTTATCTCTCTAGTTTCCTTCACAGCCAAGTTCCTGGAAGAGCCACAGGTATTTCTCTACCTCCATGCAGTTCTCAAACCCCATAGAGTGGTGTTTTCACTCTGTGGAAACAGCTCATGCATGGCCTCCCAGATTCTCCGTGCTGGTAGATTTTGTTCATCTCTAACATTGCTGGGGCCATCAGCAGCATTTCACACACTTTCATTCCCAAACACCCTTTTCTGGTTATCTTTTGCCCTCTCTGGCTGATCCTTCTTTGCTAGATAATTCCATTCATTCCAATGGTAGTGATGTCGCTCAGTGCTTGCCGAGAGCACTGTGTAGGTGAAACCCTGGGGTTAAGCTCCAGTCCTGGAAAAACTCAAACTGTCCTGGAGCTTGTGGTTTAGTGCAGTGATCGTGAACCTTTTAGAGACTCAGGATCCAAATTGCTATCCAAAACCCACTTATTTATCACAAAGTACCAATACTGCAATTAAACCTGAATACTGAGGTTTTAATTTAGAAAGAGCAACTATTATCTGATGTTTGGCTGCCAGGACAACTTAGCTTGCATACCGACAGCGGGTTCTGTGTGCCCGTTGTGGCTAATGGGCCACAGGTCCACCACCACTAGGCGAGTGAAATGTGGTGGAGAGGGGGCAGCAAAACAAAACAGAACCAAAAAACCCTCAATTATGGGCTAAAACTCAAGTTGCCTTGGGCTTATGTCCATTGCAGTGTCAGGCATAGTGGCATATGTCTGTAAACCCAGCTTACAGGAGGTTGAGGCAGGAGTTTAAAAGTTCAAGGCCAGCCTGGAGTACATAGTATGTATCTAAAACAAACAACTTAAATGATATCATTTATTTTGTGTGTGGGTGTTCAGACCCAAGGCTGTGTAATGTAATGTACTTCAAAGGATAGAAGCAATGAAGAAAAATGAAATTAAGGAGGGAAATAAACAGAGTTAGTAACTAGTTTTAAATGGGATGGGGGTGATGGATAATCTCACTGCAAAGATAGCGCTGAGGAGGGATTTGAAAGGAAGGACGGGCTGAACCATATGTATTTGTGCAAAAGCTTTCTAAGCTCAGGGGATGCCAAGGACAAGGCTCCCAGGTGGGACTGTCTTACACATTGGCGGCATGTTAAGGAGGCCAGTGGGGCTGGCAGAAAATGAGCAAGTTTTCCAATTTTCTCCATGTAATAAGAGGCAAGACTGTCAGCCATGCATACAGATGAGGGAGGAGGAGGCGACCAAAGGAGGTCCAGAAGTCTTCTAAGGGAGTGGGAGAATGCACGGACACAGAACTGGGATGCTTCTCAGGAAGCAGAGTTCCCCAGGGCCCCCTGAGGTTCACCGTCATAAATTTTGAGATAAATCTGATCAGAGGGCTATTTTTCGGCAGCTGCTGAGCTATGTGAGAGCAGTCTTGGAGTCTGTAGAGGAATGTTTAATCCCCAGGCTTGAGTTTTGTCAATACTGGAGCGAGAGAGACACCAGGGAGTTGACAAAAAATGGCTCTAATGATTGTGAGGAATTTCAATTCCTATGGAAGGTTACGATGGGGGAGGAGTATGTGAATTTGTAGGTCTCAGTGGGTCCAAGACTGTTTGAGTAAAGGTAAAAGAAGATGGCAAAATAGAAGGAACCAAGTGGAGAGAGAGTTCTTAAACGCGAGATGTGAAGAGGTACAGAAGATCTCTGGAACTGTGCTGCTCTGTGGCAGCTACTAGCCGTGGCTGACCTCTGCCCATCCCAGTGGTACTAGGCAGAACTGCGATGTGCTATCAGTGTAAAACACACAGCAAATACCCCAAGATTTTACACTGTCAGGTAGTTCCTTTAAAAATGACTTGTGCAAAGAAAGTATTCCAGGTCTTTCTAGTCTTGGACAAGCCAAGGCAAAAATGGTGTCAGAAGTTTATTTTGAAAGTGAGGGGTGAAAGGGTAAGGGAAAAACAAAGGAAATGGTAAAAGCAAAAATAAAAGAGCACCCTGTGTTAGGTTTTCGGCACAATAGTAAATATAAGTAAAAAGTAGCCTTTATTCCGAGGACGTGGAGAGAAGCCCATGACTATAGCAGCCTGGTTTTCTCTGGCTGGAACGTGGGGTATGGGATATATATATATATATAAAACCTCTGACCGGGGTGGCCCTTAGGGCCGGCACAGATGATGCACAAGGAGCTGATTGGAATTTTCTGCTTACACAAACAGGAAGGGGAGTTGCAGTTAGGGCTGAGGAAGAAGCCGGAAGTGGTAGATGTTCCTGCTTTGGCCTTCTGCCACATTAGACCACCGCCGTGACTTAGACCACCGCCATGACCGTGCAGTAATTTATTCTAGGGCAAAACTCTTTCACCCTGCATCTAGAAGAGGCAGGATGGGCTACAGTGAGAAGTACAATAGCAGGCGCCCTGCGGCACCTCATCTCCGGAATGCTGCTGTCCACTCTCAAAGGAGCCCTGGAGTGCCGTATACAGGGCATCCTGGTATTATCCTGGGATCTTGTAATTGACAGGAGCCGCCCACTTCTCCTGCCAGTGCTGCCACATCCTACCTGCTGTGTTATCAGAACCAAGAATATTTCATTAATAGTTTTGGAAACATTGGTTACGCGTTAGCTGCATGTGAATGTAACCTGCCATTCCAGCATGGTGAGCTAAGAGGATGGCAAGTTTGAGCCCAAATTGAGCAACCTGGAGACCTAGCAACATTGTGTCTCAAAACAAAAAATTTTAAAAAAGGAATTCATCTTTACTGTGAGCTGGTGGAAGCCATGAAGGCTCTGGGAGGAGAAACAAGAAGCCAATTTGCCCATCCCATGAACCAACCAGAACATAGGCTGGAAGACAAGAGCAAACCCCAGAAAGAAACAGACTGATTCGAGGAACATAGGATGAGTTATTAGCAACTGAGGCACAAAAGCAACTTAATGCTTGAATTGTTTGATTGACTTTGCAGGCCTAAAACCAGTAGTCTGAGCATCTATCAAGAGGAAAACAATATGCACTGTAGCAACTATGGGGGATTTTCTTCTGTCTTGTGTTTAAAATCCAATATTGTTCTGACTGTTTTGTTCCTTTTTATTGTTTTCATTCAGTGTTCTGTTTTGATTGGTTTTATTCTGTTCTGTTTTGTTGTATTTTCTTATGTCTCATGGTGTGAGCAGTGACTTTGAAGACAGCAAGAGGCATTATAGTAGCCATTGTTGACTTTCTGTTATTCTGTTTTGAAGTCCTGTGTCACATTCACTGTTTTGTTTTGATTGATTTTATTCTGTTTTATTGTGTTTGGTTTTATTCTCTTTAAAATAAAATTAAAAAAAAAATAAAAAGGGCTGGGAATGTAGCTCAGTGCAAATGCCCTTAGTTCAGTCCCCAATAATACTAGGGGGGAAAACTACATGTTTAGTTTTTTGCATGTATTGGATAAAGGTACATTATTAAAATGAATGTCATTCATTTTTTTGTTTGTTTTTTACTTTTTAAGAATTAAGTATATGGCTCACCCTCATATTTCTTTTTTTTTCTTTTTGTTTCTTTTCTTTTCTTTTTTTTTTTCTCTTTGTCTTTTTGAGACAGGGTCTCGCTCTGCAGTTCAGGCTGGCCTTGTGCTCACTTTATAGCCCAGGCTGATCTCGAACTCACAATAACCCTCCTGCCTCAGCCTCCTGAGTGCTGGGATTACAGGCATGCACCGCCATACCTCGCTTCACCCTCATATTTCTATTGTGTTCATGGGACATGGAAGAGGGAGGGAAGTCCTAACAATGATGAAACAGGGTTGAGGGAAGAATCATCTTTGTGCTTGGATGTAGCAATGACTAACATTTCATAGCGGCTCACTATGAAATGACAACTTTCAAGAAATGAGAAAATACAGCCCTGAGTGACAGATGACTCTCCAAGGCAGTGCAGTGCTGGATGGTTTGATGACCTGATATGCACAGCAGGGGAGGACCTGAGGGAGGAAAGAAGGACAGTTGTCTGGACATAGCAATGAGGATTGAAGAGATATTTGATCCACAGGCCTGACTGGTGGTGAGAAGCTTGTGGTGAAGCCATTTAAGCCATTTGGTGTTTCCCCTGGTCCAGACTGAAGCAAGAAAGGAGAGAAAGCATGGTGAGCTCCAGAGCCCCTCCTGGACTGGTTTCAGGAGTTGGGAGTTGGGCAGTTTCTTCTTTTGTGGACTGATGTTGGTACTAAAGGAGTTAATGAAGTGAGTTCCCCTGGTCTTAAGGCAGAGTGATAGAGGGAGGCTGTGACATCCTGTTTTCGCTCCTGCTGAAGCACAGGGCACTCACACCTGAGTCTGAGGAAGCATGTGTGCCACCGTCTTCACCTGGCCTCCAAATGCCTTCATCCAAGGCCTCTCAGTTTCCCATGCAGGATTTGGCAGGAGATTTCTCCAGCCAATACTGGCTCCAAATCACTTCTGGAGTCAGGTCACTCATAGATGTGCAACTTTTGTGTAATTATCTCTTCTCTGCTCTGCTCTGGACCAGAAAGATATCCCACAGCCCACTGTACATTGGTTCCCACTGGCCATGCCCACAACAATACATACTCTTATTCCCAGTGGGAAGCTGGGAAGCCCCACATTCCAGAGACACCAACCAGAGCCTGGGCTGGACCCACAGTGACCTTACTCTTTTCCTCTCTCCCATCCTCCCTTGTTCAACCCAATGCAAGCTCTGTCCATGATTTCATGTCCTCCAGCTCTCTCCAGTCTATCCACTTCCATCCTCCACCACCACCCTCTCCACCCCACTGCTTGCTTCACACACCCTCTCACGGCCCTCTTGGGGCTGTGCACTTTGCCCCCAGGGGAATATTTTTAATAGTCAGTCCTCAATTCCTTTCTCTCTGTCTCTGTCTCTCTGTCTCCCTCCTTTCCCTGTCTTTTCTGAACTGGAGACGAAACCTAGGGCCTTGCACAAGTCTAACAAGTGCTCTCCCACTGAGCCTCAGCCCAGCCTGGGACTCTTTTCCTGCCATTCTTTGTGTTTAGAGGCCTTCAGTGGTTCCTCACTGTTCTCAGGATAAGCCCAAAGCTTCTCATGCTGCAATTCTCTCCACACCCAGTGCAGCTCTCCCTGCTTGCACTTGCACTCAGATGCCCAATCAGGTCACCTATGCTAAGGTCCTAGAGTAGGCCAAGCCTGTACCTGTCCCAGGCCTGTGGGAGTTGCAAAGCTGCTCCCTGCCAGTCAGCCTAGTGAACCCCTGCTTATCTCTCAGAGCTCAGCTTGGGGGATCTCCCTTCCTTGAGCTCCCCAGCTGGGTCCTATCTTCCATCGATATAGGCCCTGTCAGATGCACTTTTCTCTTGCAACCTCTTGCAATTTGCCGTGTTATCTTCCTCATTATACGATGAGTATCCACCCCACCTCCACCATGGCAGGGCTCCTAAGGGCATGGATTCTCCATAAGGGCTGGGATCATATCTGTCTTTGCTCAATATTCTGTCCTTAGTGCCAAACAAAAGTGTCTGGCACATATTAGGTGCTCAGTAAAGATCTGTTGTACAAATAAATGAATGATTCGACATGTCTTTAAACCTTCAAGCTTTATCAAATAGGGGGACTGTTTTGATCCAGTGTGTGATTTCAGTGGTCCTGGGACCTAATCGTAGTCACTACACAGGACTCTTGGTTTTGTGGCGGGCACCGCACAGCACTTAACTCTGTGGCTACTGAGCAGACTGGAACAATTTTGCTAGAACTGTGGAGACTGTGTGGCTCACGTATCTTCCTGTCTCATCTGATACGTTGGAGCAAGCTCTGTATGGTCTTACTGGAGCATGATGACAAGTCTCACAGTATCTGTTCCTGGTAGACCCTTCCCTCTGCTGAAATGGTGTCCGTTTCCAATGCTGGCCATAACCTCTGGGCGAGAAAGTAAATAAGAAACCATGGGGTGATCTGAAGGGTGGCCTAAGGAAGCTTGAGCAAGCTCTGTGGATTAGCTCACTCACTCCTTCCTGTGCTGGAGCCTTGGATTGGTTTTCTGCCCACCTTGATAAAGGGAAGAGAGGTAGGAGAGCAAATAGAGGGAGCCAAACCTCAAGCTAGACAGGTTATCTACTTGACCCCTACTCTCAGAAATGTCTCCTCCCCCCAAAGACAGACAGCTATTTCCAGGGACGACCACTCCAGCTTCCAGGCCAGGCTGTCTGATTTTGGCTTCCTCTGGGTCAGAGAGATAGAAAAGCAGATGCCTCACTAAGCAGCTGCCTCAGTGCCAGCAACCTGCAGGCTCTGCTGTGGGCACCCGGGGTCTCTTTTCCTGTCTGCCCTTTCCGACTCCCACAGTTGCTGACTCTTTGCCATTTGACCATCTGCCTTGCTCTACCCTGCCTCCCCCATTTCTGGTTTGCTGACACTTGCAGTGCCTTTGGGTGCCCATCTGGTCCAGCGCTAGGGAGGGAGGCAGGAGTCCTGCTTCCCCTACTCCTCTGATCTTTGCTCCAGAGATGCTTGATGCAGATTGGGAGCCCTGGGCACCCTTCTTCTGCTTCTCCAAACCTGAGGGGGTAACAGGGTTCATGGGAAGAAGGACATCCAGTTATTGGAATTAGTGCTAATTAGGTTATTCGAAAAGAAAATTTTTTCAAAGGCAAGAACTTGGATTATTTCTCTATATATCCTGAGCACCTAGAATATAGAAGTTATTTAGTAAATACTGGTTCCCCTGAGGCTGAGGAAGTGAGAAAAGAATAGAGGAGAATGCTCTGATGTCAGGGCTGACAGGGAAGAAGGACACCCGGGGGCATTTGTTGCCTTTGGTCCTGCCCTTCCGGGGACTGAGCGGAAGGTGCTGTTTTCTGGACTTGGCTGAAGAAGTCCTTGTCTTACTGGCCTCTTCAGCATCACTTCAGCTCCATCCTCTCCACCCCTGGGTCCGCAGACCCACAGGAGAGATTCCCTTCTACTGACAAGCGAGGACCAGGGAGGAGGACAGGACATGTGACAGCAAGCGGGAACTGAAGGCCATTTGCACATAGTACTCAATGTGAGGAAAGCGTTCTGCGGAAAAGTGAGAAAAAGACAGAGGCATCTATGTTTCCTCTTTCTTTCTTTCAAAATTATAAAAGTAACACATGTTCACAGGGGAAAATACAACAGTATAAAAGCCTTTCGTCATCCATAATTTTATTCCCTAAAACTAACTAATGCGCCAGCTCCTACCTATATGTCCAGGTATCTGGGCGGTTGAGGCAGGAAGACTCCAAGCTTAAATCTATCCTGGGAAACTTAGAATTTGTCTGAAAAATTTAAAAAGATAAAGACATAGAGATGTGGCTCCATGGGAAGGCCTTGAGTTCAATCCTCAGTACCAAAGATAAATAGAGGAATAAGTTTATTTTGGAGGGGAAGGTGAGTGATGATAGTTTGAGACAAGGTCTCCCTAGGTAGCCCAGGCTAGAGTCAAAATCATGATCCTCCTGCTTCAGCCCCCCCATCAAAGGTATTTGCCACCACACCCAGCTCCTGTTAACAATTTCTTGAGAAATCTGGAAATGCAAATGTACTCTTATGCACAAGCAAGTATACACACAATTCACAGATACAGAATGGGTGTATGTGTACACATGTAGAGACACACACGCAAACTTAAGACAGATGGAATGTGATCGTGTCTTAGGATAGAAGGAGGAAATGATGGTCCAGGGATAGAAAGTAAGAGGGTTCAGTTGGAGGCAGAATCAAAAGGCTGAGGGAGCCAGGTATGCTGGTGGACAATCAGGAGTCTGAGGCAGGATGATTGCCACAAGTTCAGGCCAGCCTAGGCTACACAGCAAGTTCAAGATCAGACTGCTGGGTTACCTGATGAGACCTTGTCTAAAAATAAATAAATAAATGAATAAATAAATAAAAACAAAGCCAAAAAATCAGAAGGAAAGGAAGAGGGTGAGAAGGGAAGGGGCCAGGTCAGGCTGAAGAGCTGGCATATCTGAGCGGGAAGAGCTATGGCATAAAAGCATGTAGGCAAGGGCAGCAGGAAAGGCAAGTGGGTAGAAAAGTTGTTTTTTCAATTTCTTTATTTCAGACAAGTTTAAAATAATAGAATTTTTCTGTTGCCCCAAATCACCTCATTTAGGTGGTGAAAATCCAATGCCTAGTAAGCCTCAGCTTCCTTCTGTGGGAAGCAGGGTAATCACGCATGTTTGGTCCTGAGGATCAGGTGGGAGTAATGTAGCGAGAGCTCAGCGCCGCGTGTTCCGAAGGCCAGCTGCCCAGCACCAGTGTGTGTGTTGCTTCGGTCCAGGGCTGAGCGTGGAACCCAGAGCCTGCCCTTGTGCTGAGGGAGGCAGGTAGCAGCAACCCACAGCCCCACCTAAGGGTATGCAGCTGAAGGGGTGGTGGTGTTACCGCTCTTGTTAAAGACTCCCTTTCCACCTGCAGCCAGTGAGCAGATAGCACCCCTATTCCCCCCCTTTTTTTTTGCACCAGTAATCAAATTCAGGACCTCACGCTTACCAGGCAACCACTCT
Source organism: Hydrochoerus hydrochaeris (assembly GCA_004027455.1). NCBI lineage: Eukaryota > Metazoa > Chordata > Mammalia > Rodentia > Hydrochaeridae > Hydrochoerus > Hydrochoerus hydrochaeris. Next base: position 9,832 of record PVLA01008261.1, read on the forward strand.
GCTGCTGAGCTATGTCCCTGGCCTTATTTGCCTTCTGAATTCGCTTTTCTCCCATGAATGCTTTCAACTTGTCACTTTATGCTATGTACCACAAAGCAGACTTTCTGGTACCTGGTGGCTATAAATCTTTGGAGGGGTCTAGAGATGTCTTCCGGAGCAAGGGTCACGGTTCCTTTTGTTATTTCTCCCTGGCCTGCTTCCAAGCTGCTTGGTGTGATCCCCTACACTTGACTACCCAGGATACCAGTCAGAATTGTTTGCTTATGAGAAATACCTGAGAATTGTCCAGGCAGTTCTGTTCACTGTCTGCATTTTAATAGCATTGACTGACTCTGAAGCACCTCCTAAATCATCCTAGGCTGTGATTCTGTCCTGGGAAATTCTGTGTTTCTACTTGTATGTAGAAAGGCTGGCTTAAAAACTCTTCATTTTTATGTTCTGCATCTCAAATGCTCTTAGTTGTCAGTAAAACTGAGCCTACCCACGCACTCTTCTATTCTTGATTTATAAATAGGTTTAGCTCCCTAACAATTACACATCCTCTATTTTGCACATGCATAATTGTTAAGGAGACTCTTAAAGGGTTTTTATTCTTCTTTTTCTTTCCTTTATTTGTTTCTTTTAAAGACGAAGTCTGCTGTATTACAGCTTAGGCTGACCTTGAACTCCCTATGTAGCCCAGGTTGGCCTTGAACTTTTGACCCTCCTGCGTTTCCTGAATGCTGGAATCAAAGGCATGTACCAGCACATCCTGCTTGACTTTTATGAGAAAGTTACCTGGAAACTATCTATCTTACTAAGTGGGTTTTTTTTGGGGGAGGGCAGGATTTCACTGGGTAGTTCAGGCTGGCCTTGAACTATGTAGCCCACACTGGCCTCCAGCTCACAGCAATCCTCCTGCCTGTCCTCCAAGTGCTGGGTTTAGAAACCTGGGCCACCACACCCGGTTTTAAACAGGCATACTTAGAAAGCATGGTGATGAGGCTTTTGGTTTATGAAGCCCAAGAAACAATCTCCAACATGCTCAGGAAAAGCCAGTATCAAATCTCTCATAGATGGTCATACAGACAAGCCCAGGACTGGCTTATGCCTGTCGGGGAGCTGTATGCAGCACGCTTGGTATCACGTATGACCACATGTGCTGTGACTGTAAGAAATACTTATAAGATGGTAAAACGCCAGAAAAGAGAAAGAAGAGCAGAGGCTGAGAAGACGATTGCAGTCTTGGTATACTCGAAGTGTTCCTTTGAGAGGAAGCATTGCATTTGAGGAAGCATTTGAGAGGGGCATTGCAGGTATCAAGACCCGAAAATCTGCCTGGCAAGAGGAGTGTCTTAGGGGTCAGAGTTTTGGTTCTAGGCAGAACTGGGAACTGAATAATACTAATACTGAACATTATATGGCTCTTTCAGGTCGGGCACTTCATTTATTTCTCCATGTAATGTAAGGGGGCGGGTTGCTGAACACACTCCCCTCTTTTTTTTCTTGAGACAGTTGTCTATTTATGCAGTCCATGCTGGCCCGCAACTCGCAGCATACGCCTGCCTCAGCCTCCGGAGCGCTGGGATTACAGGCGTGCTCCACCATGCCCAGCAGTAGAGCTCTTAAGGATAGAGGAACTGAAGCCAAGAGAGAGAAGAGATTTGTGGGGTCAGCATCGAGCTGGGGTGTGGCTCCTTGGTCTCCTGCCTTGCTACTTCATCCGAGAGCAGGATGCTACCAAATGGACTCTGGCCTGGGCCCATCGCGTCAGTTTATGGAGTCAGGTTCCGTGACCCTAACGCGCACCTCAGACATGCTTGGACAGTAGGACAGCAGGGTGTATCAGGCGTGGAGGGCCACGGAGTGGTAAGCGTGCAGACAGTGAAAAAGAGGACTGTGTAACGCTAGTCAGCTATCAGGGATGACTGGATGAGGGATGAGAAAACAGGAAACGCGGGGCGTGGGGGGGTGGGAACAGAGGGCGAAACGCCTGACTTGGTAATTTGCACTTAGTGAAAGTGGAAGAACTGAGGCAGCGATAGGGTAAATCTCCATTTGTAATTAAAATACATAAATAGTAAATAAATAAAAGAATCCAAGTTTGGTCTCTTTCGCGCAGTCTCGGGCACAGCGCTGCAGGCTGAGGAATCCGGTCGGACCAGTTGGGGGCTCCACCGAGCGCGCGCAGACTCCGAATCCCCAGGATCTCACCATGGCTTGGAAACTCCTCTCCGAGGCAGGCCGCAGGGGGCGCCTGGGTCTAGGTCCTGGCACCCCTGCCCCAGGTCGGCTGGGGGTCCCTCGCCTTCCTACCGGGTCCTCACACCTCCATCCAGCCGCACTGGGGCGCAGGCGACGCAAATTCCCAGAAGCGGTCAGAGGCTGCCCGGCGCTGGAAGTTAGCATCCCCCAAGAACGCCCCAGGTTCGTGCTCACGCACAGACCGGAGGCGGGCAGGGGAGAGAGGACGCCCCTCGGCCATCGCGCTCACCCCGCGGCTCAGTCCCGAAGCCTCTGCTGACCCAGGGCATCCGAGGCGCGCGGCTCGCAGCAGGAGCAGCCCGGGGGCAGGTAAGAGCCTGCAGGGAGCAGCGGGGCAGGGCTGCCTCGGCACCTCCGGGACGCGCACCCCCGACTCAGCCCCGAGTGGGGCGGGTGAGTCAGATCTCCGGCACTCGGCCGGGAGGGGGGCAGGTCAGGAAATGACATCAGAGGCCTGAGCTCGGGGAAGGGTGGTCCGTGCCCGGCGGGGGCGGTGGGGACTGGGGTGGCGGCGGGCGGACCTCGGCCGAGCCTCGGGCCCCGGAGCAGGATCGGGGCCCCTTCCTGGGGGAGTTTCCTGCCTCGTCCGCCCTTGCCTGCTCTCCCCGCCCCCTCTCCGGGCCGCTCCTTGTATGGTCTGGGCGCCGCGCTCTCCCCGCCCCCTCTCTCCCTCCCTTTTCCCTGCGTCCCTCCCCGCCCGGCTGGAGGCTGCTCGGGACCCGGACGCACAGTCCGCGGACGCGGCCCCCGAGCAGACGCGGCGCCCTCGCTCCGGCCGGCGGTGAGGTGCGCGGCCCGGGGGAGCCGGGGTCGCCTGGGTGTCCTGGGCCCGCGCGGCGCGCAGTAACCGGCTCCCGCCTCCCGCAGCGCGTCCCGGCCATGGCGGCCCCTCGCCCGCCCCCCGCGATCTCCGTCTCCGTCTCGGCTCCGGCTTTCTACGCCCCGCAGAAGAAGTTCGGCCCGGTGGTGGCCCCAAAACCTAAAGTGAATCCTTTCCGGCTTGGGGACAGCGAGTCTCCCGCGGCAGCAGGGGCCCAGCGTGCACAGATGGGCCGGGTGGGCGAGATCCCCCCGCCGCCTCCGGAAGGTATGTGGCCAGGCTTGCAGGCTGGACCCCGGCTTCGGGGATTCGGGGTGTCTGGAAAGGTTGTGGCGGAGGGGGCTGGGCACAGCCACCCTGCCCCGAGCAGATGTTCTTACCTCATCGCGGAGCTCGTGGCTGGGAGCCAGGGCTCCTGGGATCGTTCCAAGTCTCCCGCCTGGGGGTGGGAAGCGGGAATGTGGGCCACGGATCGTCCCCTCAGAGCCCGCTTTCGAAAGTGTAACGGGAGCTGCACCTCCTCGGCCGAGCCACAGCTTTTCCTGACCTGCCCCCGCATTCCCCTCTCGCTGTCTCCATGACCCCGAGAGACTTTTGGGGTTAAGGGTTGGAGGTGCACAGGGAGGAGAATTGGGGGAAAGTGAAGATGGCCCCTTTCTCCTTTCTACCGAGACTTTCCCTTGCCCCCGCCTCCGGTGCTTGGGGATGGCGAAGACACGGAGGGTGCCCTGGGAGGTGCCTTCCCACCCCCGCCACCCCCCATCGAGGAGCCATTTCCTCCTGCGCCTCTGGAGGAGGACATCTTTCCCTCCCCGCCGCCCCCGCTGGAGGAGGAGGGGGGGCTTGAGGCCCCCACCCAGCTCCCATCTCAGGTATGGAGCCCCCTGACAGGGCAACTGAGTTAGACCCCCACCCCACAGGCCCTCTGCCCTGATGTGAGTCGGGTGAGAAGGAATGGGTGCTATGACTCCTCCTGATCCTCTAGTCCAGGGAGAAGGTGAGCAGTATTGACCTGGAGATCGACTCTCTGTCCTCACTGCTGGATGACATGACCAAGAATGACCCCTTCAAAGCCCGGGTAAGGGACAGGTTGTCAGGAAATGCTGGGCCCAATGGGTAGCACTTTGGAGACTGCCTGCCCTAACTGCACCTCTCTCCCCACTGCCTCCTCCAGGTGTCCTCCGGATATGTACCCCCACCCGTTGTGGTTCCAAAGCCCAGTCCTAAGCCCGCAGCTGGAGGTGCCGCACCCCTGCCTCCTTGGAAAACAACTTCTAGCGCGCAACCTGCACCCCAGACTCAGCCTCAGAGCCAGACACTGTTCCACATCCCTTCCCAGCCCAAGCCCCAGGTTCAGCTCCATGTCCAGCCCCAGGGCAAGCCCCAGGTTCAGCCTGTGTCTTCTGCTAACACCCAGCCCCGGGGTTCACCGGCTCCTGCGCCACCGGTTCCGACTCCGGCTTCCACTCCGGCCCCTAAGTTTTCTCCAGTGGCGTCCAAGTTTACTCCTGTGGCGTCTAAGTTCAGCCCTGGAGCCCCAGGTGGACCTGGGTCGCAGCCCAATCAAAAACTGGGGTCGCCTGAAGCTCCCTCCACCACTGGCACTGGCTCCCCTAAGCCCCCCAGCTTCACCTATGTGCAGCAGAAGGAGAAGCCCCGAGTTCAGGAGAAGCAGCACCCAGCGCCCCATCCAACCCAAAACCAAAGCAAGGTGAGGAATAAGGATAAGTTGAGACCAGGGCCTGGGGTCGGTCTCAGCCAGGAGTGGAGAAAAAGAGGAAGGTGACCTAGAGGCTGGATGGGTATGGCACATTAGGGATCCTGTGGGTTTAGATTGATGGGAGCAAGCCCAGAAATCCTTCCCAGAGATGAGGCCTGGCTGGGTCTGGGGCTCAGTGCAGCCTAGTCAGTGGGCTGAGTACCCAGCGCCCTGCTTTAGGGGGATTCAAGCAAACTTCCCTGTACCTTTGTCCTAGAGTGTTACAGGGGAGGATCAGATCATCAGGCCAACCTTGGTTTTCCTGTTCTTGGGCCTTGAGTTAATCTCTCAGTTTCTCTGTGCACTTTCAGCACCCAAGGCCCAACTGGAGATAATAGCTATAGCACCAGTAAACACTGGCTGCGCCAGCACCAGCTGTGTGCCAGCTCTGTGCTCTGTGCCTTGTGCTCCTTGGGCTGGAACAACGGAGGGAAGAGATCTGTCAGAGAGGCTCAGGCTTCATGAGTCTGTAGACCTGGGATAGAATTCCCAGCTTAGCTTCGCATAGGCTGTTAAAACCCAGGCAGATGAGGTCAACTTTGAGCCTCAGTTTCTTTTCCCTTAAAATAGCACAATGTGTCCCATAAGTGGTTATCAAGAACCAATGAGCTAATGCTTAGAAAGTGCTAGGTTTTCTACTAGCACATAAATGCTCAGAATAGAAACATGCAAACTGAAATGGCTCTTGGCATCTTGTTAAGGAGACAAGGTCTTTGAGTTGAAGAGGCCCAGATGGTCTTGTGGTCTAACTGCCCGATTGACACTGTGAATGTGTCTGCGTAGTGTGTGTGTGTGTGTGTGTGTGTGTGTGTGTGTGTATAGGAAGAAGGGCCCAAGTGCCAGTTCTTGTAACACAGCGTCTTGCGAATTACAGGAACTCAGAACAGGGAGCCAGCTTGGGGACTGCCAAGTGAGTAAAGGTTTTGAGGAGCTGATGTGCCTTGAATGATGAACAAAACTAAGAAACCAGACAGAAGGAGCAGCATTTTGATGGGATTAGCATGTGGGTTATAGCATGTGAGTTAGGGTTAGGGTTTGTAAAATTCAAGGGTGCATATGTACCAGGGCTGTTTGGAGAAGAGAAAGCTGAAGGGTGTTGTGGGAAAATTAGAGAACTATTCTCTGGAAGGCCAGAGCTTGAGGGAGCAGGAAGTGAAATCCACATGGAGCTTCTGCACAGTGGGTGATCATGAATGAGCTGAGCAGCGTGTACTGGGTCAGGAGGGCTTTTGGAACTGTTCGGGGCCATTTTTCCAGCAGAGATGTGTGTTAAGAGGTGGAGCGGTCGATGATGTGTGCGAGTTTGCTTCCAGGCCGTAGTAACATTAGTTTCAATAAAAAATAAGATCCAGGGATGAGAGCTGTTAACAAAGAAAGAGTCTACAGGAACAGGCACCTGATAAGCAGGAGAGAGGAAGAAAAGGGCCCTGAATGTTCAGAGCCTGGCAGGTTGGGAAAGATGGTACTGCCTACAAAATAGAGAAGTCCAGGAGGGGAACTGGTGTGAACGGAAAGAGGAGGGGTCCAGCTGTCAGCATGTTGAGCAAGAGGTTCCAAGGGCACGTACTTTGAGCTACGTCTATCACTGTGCTGGAAATGGGGGGCCGAATGCGGGAGTGGCCCCCAAGGACAGACGTGCGCATGGTGGCTTGTGAAAGGACACTGAGGCATAGCACCAGGCGGGCATCCCATGGCTGTGAAGAGGGGAGCCCAGATCCTGGGAGGAACTGGGGTCCAGCCACATTGGTTAGATGGGAGAAGGGAGGGAGTCGGGGAGGAATGGGGTGCAGCCCTGAGGAGCCCTTCACTGTGGGTTTGAGGAAAGAGGAATGGGAAGATTGGGATGAGGCCACAGATAGGGGACAGAGATAAAAGGACATTACGGATGGTCTTGGGGTGGCCAATTTGTGTATTTTGTGGGAGTAGAGTGTAAGAAGTTGAGTGAGGGGATGGTGAGAACCCAGTTGGTTGTGTAGCCTTGTTTGAAAGATTGGTAGCAAAGGATGGATTATCATTGTGTGTGTGTGTGTGCCCACGTGCATGCCTGCATGTGTGTGTAATGTTCAGTTTAGATGCCCAGGTGTGCAGTAAGCAGGAGACAAGCTTGTGGGGCAGGGATTGGGGGACTGACAGCAGGGACTGACTGACCCTAGGAATGCCCCAGACAGTGGGCACAGGGTCACACTGGAGGTGTGCATGGGAATGAGGAGGAGGGAGCTTACACTGGCTGCCTGCCATCCTCTCGGTCACAGAGGGCTGAAGTCATCGGTGAACATGAAGGGGTGAAGCTCTTGGGGCCTCAGAGGAATGGGAAAGGTTGGGAACAGCTGCTGTGGGGAGGCAACTGGGAATCTGCCACTGCAGCCAAATACGACAGCTAGGCTGGGCGCGGAGGTGCAGAGGGCACTGCAGTGGTTTGAGTATGCGCTCTGCAGTGTTTGGTGATCTCTCCACCTACTTTCTGCAGCTTTGAGGCAGAAACAGGAAGCAGGCAGGGGTGTTACCCAGGGTTGCAGAGCAGCCAGATAGCCAAGGTGGCCCGGAATGACAGTGGGAGCCTTGTAGAGGTAACTGGCCAGCTTGGGAGCTTGAGGCACTCAGGCAGGCAGTGTGAGTCAGGGACCCTGAAGCCCTTCTGCTAGGTCGCTTAGCAAACATGAGTCATGCAAAAGACTTGGGAGTGGTTGGGGGCAGAGAGTTTGAACCTCAGATCCAAGTTGTCCTGAAAGCAAAAGTGGCTATGAAGGAGAAGAGTCTGGAGCTGTGGGAGTTGAGGAACTAGAAGTCCGAGTCTTGTGGCAGTGGCAGCAATGACACAGCTGTCAGCAGACAGGGAGTGCACAGTGGCTGACAATATTCTGCAGGCGTGGATGCTCTTGGGGAGGGTGCACATGGATAGTTTGTCCTTTCAAAGAATGCACAGGCATTTTCAAAGGCACTGGAGAGCAAGGGCTAGATGAGTCTTTTTTGTTAACCCCAAATTCCATCAGGGAAGCCTGGCAGGGAAAAAAGGTGGAACTTACATTCAGGAGCTCCTGTCACAGATGACAGGAGTCAGGGGACAGTGTGGAGATCTAGGGGAGGCTGGACCCAGGGACCTGAGCTTCTCAGCAGAGTAGAGCTCTGGGTGTAGGGATGGGGTGGTGGAGGGTGTGTGAGGGGCTGGTGGCATGGCAGGAGGTAGCAGGGAGGCCACAGATAAGGGACAGAGATAAAAGGACATTACGGATGGTCTTGGGGTGGCCAAGGTCTCAGGTGTTGGAGGGAGGAATGACAGCTTGATAAACAACGTTGGAGCCATCAATCCCTGGTGTCCTTGTCCCTTAGTGGACAAGACCCACCCACTGTTCCTGTGCAGGTACTTCTCAGCTTACAGTAGTACCTTGTCCCTCACCTCCACCCTCTCCCCCAGTCCCAGTCTCCAAGACGGAGGGTCCTCTAAATAGTGATGAGCTGGCTTAGGTTCTGGGACTGGATACACCAGAAGCCCCCACTCAGAACCTCCTGGGGGCTGGGTTGGTCCCTGCAGATAGTTCCAGTTTAACTTGTGCTTCTGCCTGTGTTGCATCCTCATGCTGCCAGGGGCTGCTCGGCAGCAGGCAGGCCGGGTAGGTGTGTGTGCGCGCGTGTGCACGCATTGCGACCCCACGTCTGTGGGAGGCTGTGTTCAAGCATGCTCTGTGACGTCGGTTCGTGGCCCTGGTGTGTTTGGTGGCTTCAGTGACCTGAACTGCTACGTGCGTGGCCTCCGTTGCTTAGTCGTTCTGGCCTGTCTGTGACTGCTGGTGTGGGAGTGGGGAGAAGGTGGTTGGGGTTTGGGTGAAGCAGGCTAAGCTCTCCAACTTTTGCTGTCTTTTGCTCTGTAGGGGATACAGGCTGAGGTCACCCCGATCCCATAGTTACGTGTTGGGGGTTGGGCAGCACGGGGCGGGAGGAAGCTGAGCACCTAGGAAACAAGCAGGAGCTGAGGTGTAGAAGAAGGGGTCTGGTTGGCTGGTCTTGGAAGGCGTGATCTTGGCGAGTATGAAAGTGTTGGGGTTTCAGGTGTGCTCTCCTGGGGCTCCGGGACCCCTGACCCTGAGGGAAGTAGAGCAGCTGGAAGAGCTGACTCAGAAGCTGATGCAGGACATGGAACATCCTGAGAGGCAGAACATGGCTGAGAACGTGGCTGTGAATGGTGAGTCTCCTACATGCTCCTGAGACGCAGTCTTCTTAATGGTTCCCAGGAGCTTGAGTCACAGATCTTTTCCTCCTGTTGATGGTGATCTTTGGTGGCTTTTCCAGAGTCCTGTGGCCGGTGCCATCAGCCACTGGCACGGGCACAGCCTGCAGTCCGAGCCCTAGGGCAGCTCTTCCATATCCCCTGCTTTACCTGCCATCAGTGCCAGCAGCAGCTGCAGGGACAACAGTTCTACAGCCTGGAGGGGGCGCCATATTGTGAGGGCTGCTACACTGTGAGTAGTTGGGAAAGGCGTGGAGTGGGGAGGGGTTGGTGAGCCTTGCAAACTGGCCCTTGGGGGTCCAGATTCTCACCAGCGTCTTGCTGCTGCCTTCCCAGGATACCCTGGAAAAGTGCCACACTTGTGGGCAGCCCATCACAGAGCGCATGCTGAGAGCCACGGGCAAAGCCTACCACCCACACTGCTTCACCTGCGTGGTCTGTGCCTGCCCCCTGGAGGGCACCTCCTTCATTGTGGACCAGGCCAACAGGCCCCATTGTGTTCCTGACTACCACAAGTGAGGACTTGGGGGCTCTGCCCTACCTTCTTTGTCTGGTAGCAGGCAGCCCCTAGGTTTGGGACAGTCCCAGACCCATGGTCTCGGTTTCTGGTCCTTCATCCTGCCTGTGACTGTGGGGAAGGACTTCTCTGGACATAGCTGTGTGGTGGCCTCAGGCCTGGGTGGTCCTGCTGCTCTTCTGTAGCCCTTGGCTCCTTGCTGAGGCTCCTTTGGGTTCTGGCTGAGGCCCTGTGGCATGAGCTAGAATGATTTTGTTGCAGCAGTGGTTCTACGGTCTTGGGTGGGTCTTGGACTGGTTCTATAGTCCCTTTGGAGCTCAGCCTTTTGGGGCACCAGTTTCTCACTAAAAGCAGTAAAGCTTACATGGTGGCCAAATTCTTAGGCCGAGTGAGAACTTTTAGCTACAGTGTGGGCCAGGAAAACTACCCCCTACTTTGGATGGTGCATCTAGGGGGTACATTCTTGGGCTTGTGCATGGGATGGCATGGGGTCTTCCTCTCTGTGCACTGTCTTGAAGGTCACTTTTATGGGGGCAGGTGGGAGCAGAAGGGACACCTCTTGGGTGTGAAAGGTAGAGCGTTGGAAAGGTCAGTGGAAAGGCAGGAAGTTCCGTTAGGCTGGCGGTAGCACCTTCTCCCCAGCTTCCTCTGCATAGCTGTGTGCGGTATGGAGGTGTGGCTGGACACACCTCATTGCCCTGAGCTCACCAGAGTGCTGAGGCTTGAAGTGCCCACTGACCCCACATCCTGCTGTCTGTACCCCCCAGGCAATATGCCCCACGGTGCTCTGTCTGCACAGAGCCCATCATGCCGGAGCCTGGCCGTGATGAGACCGTGCGAGTGGTCGCTCTGGACAAGAACTTCCACATGAAGTGTTACAAGTGTGAGGTCAGCAGTCCCTCTGGCTCCTGGGACAGTCACTTTGAGTCTTGGATAAACTGAGGGACTGGCCAGTGGGAGGGAAGAGTGTTGCTTTACGGTGGTGTTGGAAAGGGGAGGGCAGTTGGCAAGGTTATAAAGAGAGGTCAGACTGGGTTGAGATAGGATGGGGGAGCCCCAGAGGTTCACTGGGGTGGGATGCAGTGGGTAACCAAAGGCAGTGCAGCAGCCCCTGGGCACTGCAGGAGAGGCCTGGAGGATGGGAAGACACGCATGTCCAGGGTGCCAGCCCTCAGCCCATGGCATGAGTGGCCTTTTAACTCGAAGGTGAAGCCCCAAGATAGAAAGGTAGAACAGGACCTTCTGCCCAGTGACCCTCTTCCTCCTCTTTGTCCCAGGACTGTGGGAAGCCCTTGTCTATCGAGGCGGATGACAACGGCTGTTTCCCCCTGGATGGCCACGTGCTGTGTCGGAACTGCCACAGAGCCCGAGCCCAGACCTGAGTGTGAGGCTCCTTCCGCATCACAGGTCCTGTCCCAGTCACAGACCACCCACACTGAGACCCATCCTCACCTCCACCCGCCCTGCCTTCCTCCATTCCAGACCCCTCCCCAGTATCTCAAGTGCCCTGACCCTGGGCCCCAGCTCGGCCCACAAGGCCTGCAGGGATCGCCTGCCCGCAGTCCTCCAGGTCCCCACCCGAGGGGCACCAGTTTAGTGCTGCTGCTTTCACTGCGCAACAATGCCCTTGGCTGGCCACTGAGCAGCCTCCGTACTCTGCTTGCTGAGGGTCAAGAGATGCCCTGACCTTCCGGGAGCCTGGACACCCACCCTGCCCGCACTGCCGGGTTGTGGCTATAGTTACAGATTAAAAAACTTCGTTTTCCAGAACGTTCCATGGTCTGTTCACTGTGTCTACAGTCCTTGGAGGAGAGAGGGATAAAATGATCAGGGGTAGGGATGAAAACTCTGTTCCTGTTTATTTACAAAAATATATATGTATATATATTAAATCATCCCCCAGTGCCCACCTGCCCATTATCAGCCTGACTTCCACCCACCTCCCTTTTTAAAACAAAGAGGCGTGTGCTGGGCACAGAGACATAGTCCCGGAATAGTGGGCAGGGGCGGCACCAGTAGCCTACATTGCGTAGGTGAAGAAGGGCCGAGTGACTGGCCATGGCCCTGCCCTTGCTCCCTGAGGAGGAGGGGCACTGAGAGGTCTCCTCCCTGACATGACCGCTCAGTCCTTAAATCCTTGAATACTGCAAAGAATGCGCTTCTGGTGCCCGGGCAGAGTGATTCCCATCTGCGTCAGGTCCCTGTAGAAAGGAAGGGAGGCTTTGAGTCTGGAGGCTCAGACCCCAGACTCCCTCTCATCCCAGACACCCCAGCTGCAGGTCCGTACTCAGCTGTCAGCTCCAGCACACACTCCATGGTGTCCAGCCCAGCGGAGCGGAAGTGCAGAATGTATCGCTTCATGCGGATGGACTCGAGCCACTCAGAGACGCTTCGATAAGGGATTCCATCTGAGCCACTCAGGCTGGGCAGCCGGAGAGTCACCCTGTGGGATAGCAGGCTGTGTTGGTTATCTGCAGATGCAGGGCTGGTTGCTTTTGTCCTTGACACCAGCAGTGGGTACTAAAGCTGGATACTGGGCAGCGAGCTTGTGGAATGAGCCAGCCATTGTCTGGACCCGCTTCCTGGCTGGTTTCCTGGTGTGCTTAACTGCTGACAGTCCCACTATGTTGATACATCTAGGGAAGGTGGCTGCGGTGAGACTGTCCCAAAGCAACAGATCCCAGCCCATCAGAAATGAGTGTGTGACTGGCTGAGAGGAAGATGAAGGCAGGAGGCTCTGCAACTGAGTGGTCCTGTCCTTTCCAGGGTGGTCCCTGGGTCCTGGGAGCCACCTCCACTTGCCTCCTTCAACCTCTGGTGTTATTCTTGCACTCGGACACCCACAACACAATGAGTGTTCCTGTACTAAAGCCAGCCAGAGCCAAAAACCATTAGCAAAGTAAATCTACTGGGGGGAAAAATATCCAACATTCCAGAAAGATTAGCACATGTAGTCTCCAGCATATGAGGGAGTTGTGCTCCAAAAGATAGTTTCAAAAGTTGGAACTTGGAGCATGTTTTCTCCCAGACAAGGTTATATATGGTGGTTTGATACCGAGGCCAGGAAGCCTGGCTGGTTTACCCGATTAAGCACTTGAAGCAGAGCCTAGCCTGGCTTCCCTTTCTTGTTCTTGCCACTCATGCTCTACATTTTGGCTGTGTTTTTGGTAAAATGCAATTGTGACTATAATCCGTCCGTCCCGTGGGTAGTTCTGAAAAACTAGTTAAGCGTTCCCTGCATTCAGGAAGCCCAGTCTGAGGGGTGCTTCTCTGTGATGACCCAGCTTCCCCAGCTTTAGCCCGGGTTGCATGCTGCCCTCATCCTGTAGCATTTGCAGTCTGCCAGCCCTCAGCTTCCTGACCGGCTATGTCATGGGAGAGCATTCCCCAGCCACTAAGGCTGGGACTGTCCCCACCCCAACCTCACTGCCCAAGCTTCCTGGAGCAGGTGCCAGACCATAACCTTGCCACAGACGCCGTGTCCATCACAGATTTCACACCTGTGTGCACTATAGCTTTGTTGAATATATAAACCTCTGCTCCACAGGTAGGAATATTTTCACGGGGAAGGGGCTACATCCCAAGTCCCAGGTGGTCAAAAATCTCCCCAGGAAAAATGTGGAGTCCTAGGTCGTTTAGTGCACTGGGGTCTGGCTGTAATTTCTGCAGTGTGGTGATCCTGAACTGGCTGCTCTAAGTTGTACTTTACAAAATCCCCCACCCCCATCTCAGTGTGTTTCCAGATCTGGCCTCTGAATTTCCCTGTCATCCCCCAGCAGGGGTACCTGGGATCAAAGTTGGCGATGGTCCTCAGGGAGTAGGGATCCGCAAGCAGTCTCTCCAGATGTCCCTGCAGCTGGGCGAAGGTGGGCCTACGAGTGCGTTCATAGGCCCAGCAGTCCTTCATGAGCTCATACAGAGGGGCAGGGCAGTCCACGGGAGGGGGCAGCCGGTACCCATCCTCAATACTTTTCATTACCTGCAAGGGGAACAGGGATGCCCTAGAAGCAGAAGCCCACTTGGAGGCTCAGGAGTAAACATTCAGATAAGGTCACTGCCATGAAGCAATCCCTCCGCGAGGCCACTATCATGGGCTAGTTCAACCATACACACATTCTGCACCTGGAAGGCGTCATCACAGAGTATGAGCGTTGGTCTCTATGAGCTGGGGGTGGGGGAGTCCAAGGGAAGGAGGGAGGGAGTCCACCCACTGGAAGCAGAGGGTGTATTGCTAAGGGTAGGAAGAGTGATGGCATGCACTCCGCGTCCCAGGAAGGCCTTGGGTGGAAGAAGTAAAGAGGACACGGTATGAGGATGTAGGAGCACAAAAAACAAAAATGAAAAACCAGACAAAAACCAAAAAGGGTCAGTGTGAGATAGGGTTATCTGTGAAAAAGGACCATGGGTTGGCTTCGGGAGATGAGGTTTGCGTCAGAGATGATGCTATGGGGAGGGATACCCCAGCCTTACCTCCTGATTGCTCATATCCCCATAGGGCTTGTCCCCAAAGCTCAGCACCTCCCACATCACAATCCCGAAGCTCCACACGTCACTGGCTGTGGTGAAGATCCGCTGGGCAATGGCCTCAGGGGCTGTCCAACGGATGGGAATCTTCCCCCCCTATGAAGGCACAGGGGAGACAAGAGACACCCATGGGGCATAGACAGGTGAAGTTATTATGGGCAGGGGACAGAAGGTTACTGTGTCCATACAACACGTATACGTGTGTGGCTAGGGATGGCACGCAATGATGCACGTGAACGTGTATGTGGCATGTATGGAGCTCTCACCTGGGTTTCATAGGTGCCACCAAAGTCATCTAGAAGGCGAGTCAGGCCAAAGTCAGACACCTTGCAGCACAAGTTCTGATTCACCAAGATGTTCCTGGCAGCCAGGTCCCGGTGGACGTAATTGTGGTCACTGAGGTAGTTCATGCCGGATGCTATGCCATGTAGCATGGCCACCAGCTGCGCAGGGGCCAGCTGGTCTTCCCGATCCTGCACCAGCATAAGTGAGTGGTCAGGGGATGGACAGGTTTTCTCTTCCCAAGATTCAGGGCTCCATGGCACATCCCTCTCCTTGGATGGTCCTCAGTTCCTTACCTTCAGGAAGGCGTCTAGGGCTCCGTTTTCCATAAATTCTGTGATGATCATGATGGGCTTTCCTGGGATGCAGAGTGCATGCCATCACTCTGCCTACCCTTAGCAGTACACCCTCTGCTTCCAGTGGGTGGACTCCCTCCCTCCTTCCCTTGGACTCCCCCACCCCCAGCTCATAGAGACCAACGCTCATACTCTTTGTGATGACGCCTTCCAGGTGCAGAATGTGTGGATGGTTGAACTGGCCCATGATAGTGGCCTCGCGGAGGAAGTTCCACCACTGGCCATCTGGGGACGTGTCTTTCAAGGTCTTAATAGCCACAGTTTTGCAATCTTGGCAGGGGAGGCTCAGAGTCCCTTGATAAACTTCCCCAAACTCCCCTGGGTAGAAGGAAAACAGGGTTGTGACCCGATGCACCATGAGGCTACCCTAGGATCAGACAGTGACTCCCGGTGACTCTTCTGGAACTCTCCTCTGAGGATCAGGAGAACAGGGTGCCTGTGCCTTGCCTCTTGGCTCAAGAGTAGGACTGGGGCTGTCTGTCCTGGGGAAGGGGCACTATGGAACCAGCATAAGCTCTGCAACCTGACCTCCACTGTACTCCATGGGTAGCACAGTACTTGGCTTAAGTAGGTGCTCACTAAACACAGCCCTGTGCAGCCCAAGGCTGTGTTTGTGAAGAGCAGGTTGGTGTCCAAGTGACAAGGAGGATGATCCTTGCTACCTCTTTTGTGTACTCCTTGACCATGGCTTAACTGGGTTGGCTACACAATTGGCATGGACACTGCCAAGCTTTGTTCTCTGTTTAGATCCATTTCCTCTGGTGGCTTGAGGGACCAGGGCAGTCCAAGGATAAGGGGCCATCGATGGCATGGAATGCTGGCCTTGGGTGGCTCTGAATCTCTCACTTTTGGTAACACTTGAGAGCAGCCTGGGCCAGACAGCAACACATCAGTGTTCAGAGAGGATGCACTTAGCACTATTGGGAGCTCCCTAACCACAGAGCAAAGTGCGTAGGAAGCAGGGGCTGCCCCAGGCCACCTGATGTGGGGTTTTTACCATAAACCCAGCAGTTTAAGGAGACATAGGGTAAAGCATGTGGAAACTCGTCCAGAGCTCAGAGGAGAGGCCAGCTGGATTCTCCAAGGGAGGCCAGAACAGAGGGGTCTGCCGGAGGCTCTGGGCTGCCATACAGAGAGAGCAGCCATTGTGCACAGCAGGGCTCACCTTCCCCTATGGCAGTGTCCACCATCAGCCAGTCTGGGTCCAGCTCTTGGGTGAAGTCGAGGGCTCCCTGTGCAGGGTCCTCATAGGCCAGGAGGTCCACGTAGGGCTTTAGCCACAGCTTGTCTTCTGCAGAGGACAAGGGGTGAGGGCTCAGTCACAGCAGCACCCATTTCAGGGCCCAAGATTGTGGGGGCCAACGAGGAAAAGCTAGACCTAAGCGTACACCTTGCCACTTCTCTGCCACTTCTCTGTTCCAGGAGGAAAACTCTGCTTTGGCTCAAGAGAGAGGTCTCCGTTCTTAGCAAGAAGCCTCCACATCTCCGCTTTTCTTCCTGTTTTTCCTCCAAGCGCCTCTGTCCCTGTTCCCTAGGGTCCAGAGCAGTGGGGCAGAACCCAGTCCCAAGGAGCAAATTCCCTGGTCGGAGTTGCCCAATCTTCCCATGGCTCACAACCCTCACTTGGTCCCTGGCCACTCATCAGTCACAGCTCATTTGCCTCCAGACAGAGGCCTCCCACCTCCAGCCCCTTGGAAGCCCATGTATCACCCCACTCCCTGCAGGGCCGCCTGATGAGGTGTCAGACAGGAAACCCACAGGCCTCAGAATATACAGTCCCCCTCCTGCCAGGCCTCAGCCCCCAGTCCATAGACATGGCCACCAGGGTTGGATGGAGGGAACAGCCCAGAGTCCAGAGTGGCCCTGCAGCAGCACCAACAGCCAGCAGATAATTGCATCAGAGCCACCGATGGGCTCTTAGGGCAGAGTTAATTAACCAAAGTTAATTAGGTGACAAAACACAAGAGCCCTAGGAAAAATAAACCCAGTCTGCACCCCCAGAGTTGACTCGGCAAATGTGGGTTCCCTTGATCGTTTTCCAGTGCAACACACACACACACACATACACACACTCACACACACACTCAGGTGCCTGGCTCACCCCGGTCAGCATCGGTGACTAGGTCCCGCTGCCTCTGCTGCCGTTGCCGCTGCCGCTGTCCTCTCCTGTAGGGTAGTGCAGCTCCGTCAGGGTCCCAGGACGACCTCAGCGGCCCAATGGGCTAGGGATCAATTTCCCCCGAAATAACTGGGACTGGGTGTGTGGGATGGGTGTGGAGAGTTTTGGTAGGACACAGGAAGGGCTACTTTGGGGCTGCTCCTCAGGCAAAGGGACCCAGAATACATGGGGAGAGGATAGGATCCAGCACCTTGAACGGCAGATGTAAATCCCGAACAGCAGAGCTATGCCAAACAGCAGCCCAAAGACGATGGCCACAATCTCTCCTCCGGTCAGACTCCTGGAAGCTGTAGAGGTGGGGGTCAGGAAGCCTGGAGACTCACAGCTCATAGGGGTGATGGGAGTTAAAAGCCAGCGTGCTGGCTTCACCCGGGGTCAGGTCTCTCAGTGGGTATCACACACACACACCTGTCTTCCATACCAGGTAGGTGGGCACTTGTGTCTGTGCATTGTGCATGGGTAAAGAGAAGAGGAAGTGTCCCCAACTGGTGTGTAGGAGCTGAGGTGCTTTTGTGGGACAAGAGTTTGGTAGAACAAGGGGAAACCCACCTGGAGGGGGACTCGTCCGAAACTCGTGGTCAGGGGAGAAAGGTCCAGGGCCCAGTGGGGTCAACGTGCGCACTCTGACAATGTAGGTCGTGTCCGGCTGCAGTTTTGTCAGTAGGACCCTGGGCTCCAGAACCATCTGGTGCCATTCTTCATCCTGGGGGTGGGGGCGGGACTTGTGTTACCTGGGCTGTGCTGAGCTCGGGTGGAAGTGCAGGGCAGGGGAAGGAGCACATGGAGAGAGGCTGGGTAACACGGCAAGGAAAGAGTTCTTCGTATGCTTTTGTGGTGGATGCCCCTCCATCTGCACCCCAGGCTAGGAATGTCATCATGTGCCCAAGGACATGAAGGACACCCCCATACACACACACACGCACGCACGCACATGCACACACGCACGCACACACACGCAGACACGCACGCACACGCACACACGCACACGCACGCACGCACACGCAGTAGCCTCCTGACCTGGTTCAACACGTGCAGCTCATAGCTCAGGTTCCCCCAGGGGCTGCGGGCTCGAGACCCTGCCCAGGTCAGCTCCAGCTGCCTTGGTTCTTTCTTTACCAGCTTCAGAGACAAGCCCGAGAGTGACTCTGGGAGTTCAGAGGGACGGAGATGGATACGGAAGCAAGAGGGAATGATTTAAGTAGCAGTCCGACCACTTTCTGCCCACCTCTGGCCCCTGAGGCTTCAGGTGCTCTGCTTGGACCTGCTGCTTACCTGCCTGGCCCATGTTGATCCTGAGAGAGGCACTGGCTGGACTGGAACTGCTCAACCCAGACACTCCGTTTTGGGATTTGATGTTAAAGGTGTAGTTGGCATTGGGCTCAAGGCCTTCAACCTTCACAGAAGGTGTGGTGAGCTCCCTGGCCCCTGGGGAGAGGTGCACACCTGTCCCACAGGGCTGGCAGGGTCCCCCATCTTGTGCTGTGCCATGACACTGCAAACACTCCACACTGTATTGCATATCCTGGCGTCCACCTGTATCGGTGGGAGGCTCCCAACGCAGGAAGAGCTGAGTTCCTGATACAGAGAAGCTCAGGTTTTGGGGAGCTGATGGAGGGCCTAGAGGAGAAGAGCCATCGGTAGGTGCCAGTTTCAGCCTTATCCAACCTACAGAACCCCGTGCATTCTCTCAACTCAGCACCCGAGTTTCCAAAGTCTCCCAAAGGCTTCGATGGGAGACTTGACGTTCGCTGAAGAGAGAGCAACGTAATCACATTTCTGCATACTCCCAAGGAGAGCAGGGGCCAGGGGAGTGGCCACAAGGAATTGTCTGTCACCCTGGACAGTATCCAATATCTGATAAGCTCCAGAAATTCTGACCCTAATGAGGGCTCGGCAGAGGTCCAGCACTCACTCCTGGACTTCTAGGACCTCGTTGGACTCACGTGTGCAAGCCTTCTGGTGGCCCTCCCCAGGGGCTCGGTAGTGACCGCTTTCACAGGTACAGACGGTGGCCCCCTCGGCATCTGCTGAGCTGTGGGGAGGGCACTCGAGACAACGAGATGTGGCCAGGTCTGTACGGTAGGAGCCCAGAGGGCAGGCTGGAAAGAGAATGTAGGCCAATCATGATTCCCAGTTCCACTCTGTCTCCACTCCATCCATCACATGGAGAACACCTCTGCATAGGTGTCCCCAGGGCTTCTGGGCACTCAACTGCACAAGAAGGAGGGTCAGTACCCCTTCCTGCTTGGCTTCCAGGAGGCCCTCCTGGAAGAGTGTCATTGCTTCCTTCCTTACCAGTGCATCCCACTCCGTCGCTGCCTTCTTCATAGCCCGGATCACAGGAGCACCAGCCCACAGGTACCAACCACTCGCCATCAGGGCTGCAGTGCAGGCGGGGTGCCCCGGAGGGCCCAGTGCTGACCTGAGCATGTGGCAGGCAAATCCCCGCCACTTCGACCAAACTGCCAGGCCCAGGCAGGGTGCCAGGGAACTGGGCCAAGCCGTGCACAGTCTCAGGACAGCGCTGGTAGAACACTCGTACAGACACCAAGGCCACACAGGCGCCCGGGTTGTGGAAGGCGAGGTAGAGGCCGCGGCGGGTCAGGCGGCCCAAGGAGCAACGTTCCACATTCAGCTTCATGGAGCCTGATGCCAAATCGTGGATGGTGAAGCTCTGGTCCGCAGCCACCGTGGTTACCTGGGAGCAATGAGGGCAGCAGAGGGAACGAATGAAAGTCATGCTTCATCCCCACATAACCGAAATGGCTGTTGGCTTAACACAGATTGAACACCTCTGATCTGAAAGTCCAAACCGAAAAGTTTCCAGCTCTGAAACTTTCAGGGCCTGACGCCATCCATGGAAAATTCCACACCTGACCTCACGTGACTGGCCACAGTAAAACATGCAGGTACACTGAAAACACTGTGTAAAAAAAAGAAACACAACAAAAAATAGTGTGTAAAATCACCTCCCAGCTATGAGTATAAAGTGTGTATGAAATACAAATAAATTTCATGTTTAGAGTTGGGTCCTCCAAACATCTCATTTGGCATAGGCAAATACTGCAGTCTGAAAAAAATCAGAGACACTTCTGATCGTAAGCATTACACCAGATCCAGGCACGAGTGGTGAGCTTTTATGTGTAAGGTACCAGGTGGAGCACTTTTTCTGTGTTACGTCAGCCCACCCAATAATCCTGTGAGGTAAGACACCTAATCATTTCTATGAACAGATGAGAAAACTAAGGCTAAGACGAACTAGAGACCTTGTATGAGGTCATACAGCTATGACATGATAGGGCTACAACTGGACTCGAGAAAGTGGGACTTTTTTTTTTGGCTTGTTTTTTGAGACAGGGTCTCACTATGTAGCGGAGGCTGGCCTCGAACTCAGTGTCACCCATGCTGGCCTTGAACTCATAGTGATCCTCCTGTCTCAGCCTCCCAGATGCTGAGATTACAGGTGTGTGCCACCACACCTGGCTCTTTTTATTTTTGGTATTAGGAATTGAACTCAGGACTGTGCCAGGCAGGTGCTTGTGCTGCTGAACTATATCCTTAGCCCAGAGGAAGTGGGACTTTATAATTCATAAAATTTCTACATTTGGAAGGTGCTCCTAACCCTGCTGCAATGAGATGATCAGTTATAATTAATTTATTGCTAATAATAAACTTTACAACTCTTCTGTTTGGAGAGAAATGAGAGCACATTCCATAATAATATGCTCCTTACTGTTTTGCATTTCTGTGTTTCCTGAGTAAGAAAGGAAGGTTTAGAGTTGCTGGCAGGAAATTGCCCTACTATAAAACTCTCGCTGTGAAACTTATGAGGTGAGTTGCAAATGAACATTGTACCAAGGTGGCTGACAGGAAAAAGTCTAAATACATCGCATCACACTTCCTTCCACTACAATGGCAGCTGGTCATTTCACTGCCTGCAAGTAAAAGCCTTTGAGACAGACAAGGCTGGCCCCATAATCATTACTTCTTGAGGAATCCAAAGCTTGGAGCCCTCAGCAGGTACAACAGAGAGGTGTTCACATCCAGCCTTTCTGGTTTCTACTCCCACATTCTTTTCATTACTCTACACCTGCACTTCCTCCTTGTCTCTGCCACCTTTTTTATTTTCTTAGCTGAGCAGGGTCACGGTAAGGAGCCAGGCAGGGATCAGTGGAGGATTAGGATGACACAGCGGGGCAGCAGCACCTTTTGGAACAAGGGCCGTCGCAGCTGGATGCCCACATCCTGGTCGCTCTCCATGTACAGGAGGTTGAAGGTCTCCTTGCAGCCCAGAGGCCTGGCTCCCCCAGGGAAGCTCTTGCAGTCTCGCACAGTGAATTGCAGCTCTACATGGACTCGTGAGGCTTCCTCCCCTCGGTAGATCCAGTTGGAGCGAAGCCAGTGGTCAGTGTCTCCATTTTCCTGCAGTGGGCAGTCTTGGTACATGTACA
Source organism: Hydrochoerus hydrochaeris (assembly GCA_004027455.1). Classification (NCBI taxonomy): domain Eukaryota; kingdom Metazoa; phylum Chordata; class Mammalia; order Rodentia; family Hydrochaeridae; genus Hydrochoerus; species Hydrochoerus hydrochaeris. The sequence goes on from PVLA01008261.1 coordinate 31,186, forward strand.
AGGGCGTCTCATTCAGGATCTGTTGTACCTCGCTCCACTGCAGGGAGATCATCAGAGTTAAGAGACCAGAGCTGATAAAGACCTGCCCAACCTGATCCCTCAGCCCCAGGACAGTAGGTTAAGTGTTTAAGGTTGTAGATTTACTTCGTTATAAGATAGGCAGAAAAATAGCTCCCGAGTTAGCCTCGGTCCCTGCAGTTCATCTACTCCAACTCTAAAAATACAAGTGCCAGTTTTTACCCATTCATCAGCACAAGTGTCAAAGGCAAAGCTCATTCACAAAACTCTTCTGTTTCTCTGCAGAGAGGAGGATCCTTGCTTTTGGAGGGCAAGAACAAGCACAGAACTTCACCACAGGATCCTCTCACCCTTTCCAACATTCTTTCCAGTTATGGCCAATAGCAAAATCAACTGAAAAAGTCCGCTGGACTCTCAGGCACTATCAGGTCTGGCTCTTTGAAAGAATTTTAAAACCCAGTAAAACTGGTGAGCACTACCTTAGCGGTTACCGTGGGCCAGTCACTATCCTAAGCGCTTTCCCTGAGGAAGTGAGGTGGAGCCACTTACCCAGTGGCTGAGTGACCTGCTCAGGTGTGAAGAGCAGAACCATGAAGCCAGGTGTTTCAGGCTCCAGAGTTTAGGCTCTTAATCATTATGCCTGTCTGTGTTAATTACACACTGAAGAAATAAAGATGTACACAGAACAAAAAGGTTAAATTCTACCCTCCTTCCGCCCTATTCCCCAGAGGCAGCCATTGTTAAGCACTCAGGGTGAATCTCTGCAGAACACTTTCAATGACTTCACAGAAATGTCTAAGTGCTTTAACATAAAGAGACCAAACCGGTGTCATTCTGAAGGTTACTTTATGTTTTAACAAATCATGTCTTTCTCTACAATACTTTCCACATTGATTTGCAATGCCAGTTCAAATATCACGTATGTGGGGATGCTTTTGAACTTTCTGTTCTGTTCCCTGGGCCTGAGGATTCTTGTCAACACCACATATTTTCACTATTGTTGATGTTTGATATCTGCTGGTAAGATGTATCTACCATTTCTTCTTAAAAAAAAAAAAACTTCCTCATTCCTTAAGGTACTTTTTATTCCAGATGAATTTAAGAAAACAGCTGTCAAATTTTACAAAATATCCCATTAGTATTTTGGAGGTCAACCCATAACCTGATAGAGCCTGCCACCCTAAAACAGACAGTTCATTTTCCCAGGGCTTTTATTCCACTACAGTTCTGATCTCTTCCGCTTCCTCTCAGTTTGGTGGAAAGGCAAGAAAAAGCATCATTAATGAAAAATTTTGATAGTGGGATGGGGCAGAAATATAAGCTCCTGTGAGGCACACATTTCTGCCTTATGCTTGCAAGTTCAAAGATGGGGCAAAGGGCAGTGAAGTTGTCAAGAAAAACACCTGGAGCCTGCACCTGCGAGGAAACCATACTGGGTGGAAGAGGGCACAGGCAGGGCAGGTTGGCGGGGTGGTGGGTGGTCAATTTGCAGCTCCACAGCCAAATTGCCAAGGCTGCAGCTGGAGCTAGAGAAGCAGATGTTCTCAGCTGTAACAGCCTCTCCCGGTGCCAGCAGCAACAGATGGGGGATAACCAGCCAGCCAGGAGCAGCATTAAGACTTTTTCACTCACCACTCAGGCCCTGCTAACTGGTACATGGGGGAGCTTGACTCTGAGTCTGTGTGTGTGTGTGTGTGTGTGTGTGTGCGCGCGCACGTGCGCGCAAGCGCATGCTTTAAGAAGTAGGGGAAAGAACAAGCAAGGTAAGGGATGCTGGCTTTCTCTTCTTGCCCTAAGACTGCAAGGCTGTTTTCTCAGTAAGAGTAAGAAAAGGTCCTTCCTTTCTCTCTGGCCCAGTTAATGAAGAGCTATGTCAGTGGGGGTGGCAGGAGCCTGTGGGAGGCAGCAGATGGAACTGCAGCCTTGTTGTGGGGTGATGAGGTGCTTTATGAGATGAGGCGCCTATTTGGGCTGGCCTAATCTAAGCATTCCTAAACAGCCCCTTCTGGAGGATATATTATGGTTTAGTCTATTAACTTTAATTACAGGCCATTCTGTGGGACATCAGAGAATAAAGCCAGGACCCTCATACCCAGAAGGGAGGAAAGCAAGTCACTCTGACCCAAGAAAGGCTGGGTGGAAGTCTGAGGATGAAGAAGGAAACAGCCAGGGAACAGGGGCCAGGAGCAGTGACTCTCCATTGAGGCAGCTCTAGTGGCTCTGTGGCCAGCTCTGCTGAGTGGCAGCGAGGCTGTTCTCTGGACTTCGTGTCCAAATACGCTCTCTGGACCCACCCACAACTGACCTCTGTTCAGTTGGTCTGATGGACACCCAGGGAGGGAAGGGACTTACAGCAGGCTCTTGGTCCTCCAACAGCTGGTATGGTTAGCACTCAAGGAGCCTACCTGGAAGGAGTGGACACCAAGCCACGGGCTCTGACACCCCAAGGGGAGCAGCTTTTAACATCTGAAGAATCTGATGAAAGCTCTGTCTCTCCTCTCAAGCACAAAATGCCCATGTATGACTTAGAACACACTTTTATGGGGTTCCTGACCCCCTGAAACCAACTCATGGAACTCCACTGGGATGAACGGAGCTGAGACCCAGGATATTTTCACTCTTTCAGTCCCTTCCCAAGCCAGGCCCTGCTCTGGGAACTCTCCCTGCAGGGGCCTCCTCCCTCAGCCTCACCCCAGGAGCATTTACCAGGGAGGGGGGGCAGTTGGACATTCCCCATGGAGTGAAGTCTGACCCCCCACCAAATCCCATTGGAGAGGCACTGACTCAGCCTCCCCTCCCCCTCCAGGAGGAGACACTTCCAGTTTTTCCTGCTCTTTTCTGTTCCTCCACCCACCTCTCCACCCCTTCCCACTGGCCTTCACTCTTGAGCCTCTCCAAATCCTTCTTCCCAACACTTACCCCATCCTCCGGGGGGTCCAGCAGCCAGCCCAGTTCTTCTTGTGCCTTGCTCGTGTCCACCAGAGTGACTGAGGGAGGAGGGGAAAGGAGCTTGCCTGTCACCTTTGAGGGAAGAGGGAGCTGTGCAACCCACATTCCTCATGCTGGGGCCCTGGTGTCCACATTGTCTTCCTAACATCTTTGACATCCAGAAGCTTGGGGGAGCAGGAGGACAGCAAGGAGTGCAGAGCTCTAGGGATCACAGGGGCTTAAGAGTGTGAGGGAGCTGGCAGAGTGAGGCAAGCATTGGAGCGTTGGAGCTTTGGCCAAAGTCAAGACCAAAGGCTTGAGTCCAGCAGCTCCAGGAAGGATTTACCCACTGGGGTCTGAGGCAGGTGCAGCCCGGACCCCATCTGCTGCAGAGCTGCAGAGCTGCAGTGGGGGTATGCAGGGGAATTCGGGTTCTCAGATCCTCAGCAGGACGCTGGGAAAGTCCCAGAGGCTGACTTCCACTGTCCAAGGCCTGCGGCTGGGGGTATGAAGTGGGGGTGCAAGACTCAGCTCTGATTTGGGGAAGTGGGGGACATCATGAGAGCCTTTAGGTGCAAGGTTTGTCCCGCTATATATGGCCAGCCCTGGATCTCGAGTCCTAACCCTTTAGGTCATCCTGTAGCCGGGCCTAGGTTGGCCGAAGGTGGCTCCCACCTGGAATTAGAGTGGGCTTTGCTCTCGCTGCCTGGGAATGAAGGGACCCCCAGTGGCCCGGGTAAGGTGGGGTACATGCAGCTCCCTGGCAATGGTCAGGCACTCCTACCCCCATGCAAAAATTGCTGGCCAGTTGGAATGGGGTGACTGACCCGCGAGAGCAGCAATTTGGGGTTAAAGAGCAAAGATCAGCCTAGCCAGTCGGGGAGCGGAAGGACAGCGGGGCGCAGGGCCTGCCTGGGTACGCGGCTGCCCCGGGGAGGGACTAGGGCGGGCTGGTGGGGGTCGGTACCTTCCTCAGCGCGCGCCCCCGGGCGCAGCGGGGTGCAGAGGAGCAGCAGCGGCAGCAGCCCGAGGGCCCGGGCCCAGCGCCGCTCCATGGCGCCGGCCGGGACCTGGGACCTGGGCCCCGACGGCTGGGCCGGGTTGCAAGGCGCAGGGGAGCCGGGCGGGGGCGGGGCCACATCTGGGGGCGGGGCCAGGGCGAGGGCGGGGCCTCGGCCTCACCTGGTTCACCTTCTTAAAGGGACAGGAGGGCAGGAAGGAAACTTGTTCCACAGGTACCAAACTGGAAAACCTGGAGGCAGCTGGACCGGAATGAGACGGCAGGCGCCGCCTAGTGGGTGGGACCTGACATCGACTCACCTTTCTCAATTCTGATCTTAGCCCCAATCCAGTCTTGATACACCCTGGTCTTACCTCTGAGGTGACTACGCCCCTGTATTCTTCCCTCTGCGTTTTGCAGACCCTGGACTCGTGACAGATAGCAAGAAAGGCAGCAGTGAGAGTCGGCTCCATCCCCTGGTGCGGGAGGCTTAGCCAACCATAGTGCAAGCAGGTGCAACCCTTAGCAAAGCAGCTGGGAAAGTGGCAGGAGGGGAAGACCAGCTCTGCAGAGAGGTGTACCCCCTCCCAAAAGATACACTCAACCCACAAGTTTTTGGTCTCGCCTATCATTATTGGGATATATAAATAAATATAATCTGTGTATATTGGTTAGAAAAGTCATGTTGAACAGAAAGATACTAGAGAGTAGAACTCCCTCTCTTCCCGCTTGCTACTGTCAGCTCACACCGAGTTAACTACCACACGCTGTCCTGACGCTGCTTTCAGTATTCCCTACACCACGCACACAGTTAGATATTTTCTCTTCCCTCCTCTGTAGCCCCTACATGCACGGTTTTAAACTATGTATGCAGAGGGGGCCATGTAACACCAGGGGCCTCTTTTCTGATGTTAAGGGATTGGGGAAGGAGGAGGAGGAGGAGGAAGGGGCTCATGCTGGCTCTCTGGGGTCAGAGCTGTGTGATTTCAGCAGAGAGGAATGGGTGAAGGGTGCAAAGCCAGCGGAAGGGGGGATGGAACAAGGGTTGGTCAATCACTGCTAGGAAATAAGCCAGACTGTGGTGAGGTAATGCATGTGCTTCTTGCTGTAGTTTGTTAAACTTAGAAGACCCCTGGGACCCCAGAGGTTTGGTAGGGGGAGGTGTGTGCTGTGCTATGAGAGGTGGAGACAGCAGCTCTGGAAGGAAGCCCTGCTTTTGTGATTGTTCGCCCTTCTTTGTGGATCTGCAAGTCTCACATATGGGAAATGAAGGTCCTACTATGCTCACTCAGAATAATCCCAGTTTGACATTTTTCCTTCCTTTGCTGCCTTTAGTTTTGGTCTCTGTCTTGAAGCAAAGGCACAGCGGTGTCGTTACTGATACTCATTATTTATAGTCTTTGGGTTCTACTTTTTCTGGTCCTGCGTGGTCTCCAAGGCCATTTCCTAGGATGATCCTGGTAAGGACAAAGCAATCATGTTTCTGAGTTAGAAGACTTAGGCCGTTACCTTAGCATTGTCTCCTTATCTATACTGTGATATAAATCATGCCCAACTGGCGTAGTGTGTGTGATGATCAAAAGAAGACAAAATGCTCCCTTAACTGTCAAGTACTGAGCAAGTGTTAATCTAGGAGAATTGGGGGAGGCTAAGACTTGCCTTCCAGAGCAAAACAACCTCTATGACTAAGATTCCATTTTTTCCCCCTCTAAAATCAACTACATTTTATAACCTCCATAAAATAAATTGCATCCTTCCCAAATGGACAGTTCAGGGGACTCTGACCAATGCATCTGCCTTTGTTGTTTGCTGTGTTACCACCTCAATCAGGACAGAGAATGCTTCCATTCCCTAAAAACCTTTGCCAGCACCTCTTTGAATCAGTGCCACTTCTGGCCCTGGGGGTTTGTCAGTATAGACAAGTGTGGCTCTTTCCAGAATCTCACATTGTCTCTCCGAGCCAGCTTTTCCCCTTCAGTGTGATGCTCCCAAGACCCACACATCTGTTGTTGGCTCCTTTTTCATTGCTGATGAGGATTATGGGTACAGATATCCTAGGATGTCCTTAGCAATTCTAAGTCAAGACTAACAATTCTTTCTCTGCTTTGATCTCAGAGGAGCCACAGGCCCCTAACTGACTACACTTCCCAGAAGGGTTCCTCCCTCCTTTATTCAGAACCCAGTGTGGTTGTTGTCTTCATTCTGGGGTCTCTTGGTCTCCAGCTTGCTCGTTCCTGCAGCCTTGATCTTAACAACACCATTTTAAAAAATTTTTTTATTTTATTTTTATTACCCTCTACTTTCCTCCCAGGCTGGCTCCTTTCTGAGCTGGGCTAAGGTGAAATGACACCAACCTGTGTCATTTTATAGCCATAAAACTCTGCTTAAGATGAAATTTACAACACCATGAGGGTAACCCAGTAAACTGCCAGTAACCACTGTGCAACCATAAGTGCAAATTAATTTATCAGATTAGTATCAGGTCTCCCAGCAAGGGCCTCTGTGGATGCAATGAAAATAACTTGTTGGTTGCACAGGGCTGGCACTTGCAGGCAGCAGTGTTTGGGACACTGTGTGGGCAGTGGGAGGAAAAGAACAGCTCTCCCTGGAGCAGCGTTCTGGTGGATTCTGCACATGTTTGATCACAAGCCTGGTTTGGTCCTTCCTCTTCCATTTTTTCTGTACTCTGCCTATCTCTCCTCTGATCCTAGTTTACTATCAGGCATGGGGCAGGGATAATAATAGTTACCACTTATTACTGCACCTACGCATGCTGTGGGGCACTTTATGTACATTATTCCACTCACTTCTCACACCAACTCTTTTAGGAAGGTATTATTAGTCCCTTTTATAGATGCAAAAATCTAAGACACAGGTTATATAAGTTATTTGTGCAAAGCTACTCAGTTGCAGACCCAGAATTTGAACCCAGTTCCATGTGAGTCCTGGGCTTGTGGTCCTACCTATCTCCCCACTCAGGGTTTCAAGAACTAAAGATAATGGGAAACATCTCACTTTTGTTTTCAGTCTCTTTCCCATCCACTCCAGGTAGCAGGCATCCTGACTTAACAAACACACTGTGAATTAGATTTGCTTGGTTATGGCATAGAGTCATCTGAAATGTTTTCTTTGGTGTCTGAGTTCTTTCATTACCATTGTATGTGTGAGATTTATTCACACAATTGGGATCCACTATAAATATGCAGAGTTGGTTGATATGTATTATGTCATCTCTCCCCAAATTCCCCTTTTCTTCCAGGTGATTCTGTGATCAGGAAGATACCCAATATTGTTTAGGTAGCTGAGTTTCCAGAAACAGGACTCTTCTGTGATAGAGACAGTTTTCTCTGAAACATAAGAAGCAGAGTTACCTGTTAAGTATTAGTACTCAAAAGCTGTATGATATTGGGAAATTACAGCTGTTTTTGAGCCTCAATTTTCTCATCATCTATAACGTGATGATATGGTTTGAATACAACCCCAGAAATGTCATTCATGGGAAATTTAATCCCCCACTTCCTGAGTGTTCTGTATGGAGGTGGAGCTTTAGGGGGTTGGGATTAGGTGAGGCCGTGAAGATGGGGAGAGCATAATGACATCAGTGACTTTATAAGAAGAGAGACCCAAGCTGATGCCCGGCTCATGATAAGGCACTGTCTGCCATGTTACATGCAGCACAAAGGCTTTCACCAGTTGTGAAGCAGAAGTGGCTGCCACATTCTTAGACCTTCTCCCCTCCATAGTCATGAGCTACATAGACCTCGGTTCTTGGCGTATCACTCAGTCTCAAGTATTTTGTTATAGTAGGCAAAGAACCAATGAAGACAGGAGGTAAAGATGTCTGTCAAAGACACCTACTTCCCTCTGGGGTTTAGCTTGGTTGGCTAAGGACCCACCCACCCTGGTAAACGTAACATCATGAGGTCCATCCCAGATGTACCAAAACAAACACAAACAAAACACTATAGACAAAGACATCTACTTCACAACATGTAAGGCAAGCATATATGTGATAAAGTACGTGAGCAAAACCCCCAGGACTCCCATGTAACATCAGGATGTAGCATTTTCACTTTTGTGTCAACCTAAACAGATTTATTTGCAAGATAAATGTGAGAAAAGCAGCATTAAAGTCTGCTAGATGAAGAAGGATGCTGATTAGCATGAGCCCCTGATTCCTCCGACATGTTCGGATGGAGCTCAAACCTTAAGAAGCAGCCAAAGAAGACTGACCAAGGGGCAAAGAGAGACCACTCTTGATCCATTTACATGGTGAAGCATTGAGAAAGGAAATGCCACATTACTGTTGTTGGGATATATTGCATTTTTTTTTCTGAATTTACTTTTTCAATCTTGTATTTCCGCCTTATTAAAATTCTCCAAAGCATTCTGTTTGTGCTGAGGACAAAGAGAGAATGGAGAAGCTGGGATTTTTCATTGCATCCCAGAGCAAGCTATGCAGAAGAGGGCACTCAAGGGGAAGAATGGGGAGAAATAACCACTAAGAAGATGTAATTGATTCTGATGGGTCAGTGGGAATGGGTTGTGCATTACATTCAAGTGTATTCCCAGGCAAGGCTTTGCTCCCGTGGCTCCTTATCTCTTTTCTCGACAGACCTGTCATACTGGAGTGAAATAAAAATTCACCACAATCGTCCTCTTATGTCAGTTTATTTCTGGATCAGTGAAATGAAAACGTGACAGAGCTGGATAGGTAAAGGGGCTGTGACTTAGAATCCCTCGTGCCAGCATTTGTGTGTGTCTCATGACAAATCGCTGTGTCCCAACTGTGATCTGCTTGTCTGATGGCCTGAGATGACAGGGCTGTGACCTGAGGAATCAGTGCACTTGCTGATACTTGAGCAGGTAGGAGGGCGGGAGGGAGAGGAAGAAAACCAGTATGTCTTAGTGAACTGGGGCATGTCAGAAATTTAACAATAACAAGTCAAGACAAGTGTCAAGCACTGGAATTCCCAGAGAACACAGCCATAGCTTGCTTCCTTGTCAAAAGGTGGGCAGTTGGATCTCAGCAGGGGAGGAAAAAAATGGTAAATGCATCATGTTTTAAAGTGGATGTTAGTTAGCATGGGGGAGTTGGCTGAAATAAATCATCAGCTTTGTCTTCCAGATTAAGCCAGTTCAGTTTATTCAAAAATGTACAATTTCATTGCTAATCTGAGCTAAAATTTCTAGGAATTCTCTCCCACAGAGGGCTAAGAAGAAAATTGGTACAAACAGGTATACTTTTTAAAACTTACAGGTATGGGACCTCCTTATGGGATGTGAACTGGATTTCACATTTTGGTTGGAAGTAGTTATTTATCAAAGAATTCTAACAAGTAATTGTAATTTCTCCCCACAGGTCCTACTTAGAAAGTTCCTATTATAAATTATGCACAAAAATACACATTTATTTGTTAGCTGTACATACAGATAACAACCCACCTTTGATAAGAAATTAGTGTACACAAATCCAACTCCGTGTGAGTGTAGAAGGAATCTAGGCTACAGGTCGTAAAATGTGAGAGCCACCTAGTGAGAAAACTGCTAACTGCATCTTCAAATTCCAGATATGATGTAAACGGATAATTTCTGTTTATAACAGCTTTGCATATCATGGGAATATTTGTCAACATGATGTGAAAATGATAGTGATTTTTATATATTCAAATTATTATAAAGATGGCTATATTTTAAGGCAGAAACTCACTTTCTGTTTCTTTTTGTGCCACTGAGGGTTGAACTCAGGGTTTTTACCTTGAACTATGTTCCCACCTCTTTTTCGAGACAGGGTCTCCCTACGTTGTCCAGGCTGGATTTAAGCTTACAATAGTTCTGCCTTAGCTTCCCAGACTGCTAGGATTGCAGGCATGTTCCTCAACATGGGGTGAAAGTAGCTTTCTTGGCTCCATCACTCTGGTAATGATAGCCTTTTGACTGTGTAATGATGTCCTACTGTTGGACTTTCTGCTTTAAATGCATAAAAAGGCATAAGCCAAGTCTTTGAGGAGGTGCTGGCTAAAAGGGAAAGACAGTCATCACTTGCCTGTGTCTCTTAGGGTCTGAGCTGGAAAGAGAAGCTTATGCCCAAGTATGCCTTCCCATGCTCCAGGTCCATACCCTCAGGACAGAGCTGCAGTTAAGCAAAAGGGGGTGAAGTTTTTCTTCCTTCCATTTCCTTTTTTTTTTCTCTTTCCCCTCCTTCTCCTCTGCCTCTTCCTCTCTCTGTGTGTCTCTCTCTGTCTCTGTCTTTTTCTCTTCTCTCTGTCTCTCTCTCTGCTTCTTGCCCTTTCTTTCCACTCTTCCTCCCTCTCTCATTCTTTCTTTTGTTTTAATATTCCTGGGAATCCCTATATATAAGATTAAAATCAAGACCTAAAGCACATTGTACTGTGTGTTTTATTTGCTTAAAACTTGTGTGTTTTGAGAACAACTGGGAGTTAGTGGAAAGGATGGCAATTAGCCTTGGATTCAGGTTTGGCAGAGTCCTGGCTCTCCCTGTCTCCCGGGTGTAAGGTGCTCCATGCTTCTCAGTCTCTGTGAGCCTGAAAGTTTTCCAATGATTCATTTATTTTCTATGGTCTCATAACCTTGGTGGTGGGGACATGCTTCCAAATAGAAGGCACCTTTGGTAGAAGTAGAAGCAAAGAGCTGTGTGAACACAAGAAAAACTTCACTGAGATCCTTTTACAAGCTGGGCACCATTTTGAGCGCTGGGGAATCCACTGGTCAATGACAAAAAGACAGTGTCACAAACCCTGAGCTGACATTCTGGTGGAAGGAGCCGGAGAGTACCTAACTATAACAAAAACCTATTTTTCAGATGTCGATAAATACCATGCTGGAAGAAATGTTAGAGCAGGCTAAGGGAAATTGGAAAGACACGAGAAGGTGTTTATTATATAGGCATAATGAGCTATGGAGATTATGCGAAGAGGAAGCAATTTGGAAGGAGGAAACCACCCCTGTGCCCAGGGCAGACATGCAGGTGATCTCTGCAGAAGATGGCTGAGGCCAGCATTTCAGGTCGGCACGTATAAGAGGAAGATGGTGTGTATTGGGTGAGGAAGTGCATGTACAGGGCCTTCCAGGCCTTCTAAAAATTCGCTTTGAGTGAGATGGGGGCCATTAGAGGGGTTCCAGTCAAAGGAGATGCCCATTCTGACTGATTCTTGACGGGATCACCCCAGCTGTTGTGTGGAAAGTGAATGGAATGGAACCTGGGGTGGTCACCTGTGAAGAAGCAGGGACAGGTTAGATGGCTGCTATCTTGGACAAATAAGAGAGGAGACATGAAGCAGGCTGTCAGTGGGATGCGCTGGGCTGACAAGGGTCAGCAGAAGTGGTTTCAGGTCCAGGCAGGCAACAGCTTGATAACCACACAGTGGGAAATAGCGCTGTGCCCAGGTACAGCCGCACAGCGTGGTGTGACAGACTGGGGTGAGGTGAGCAGGGAAACGGGCAGGGGAGCCCCGGAAGGCCGGATGGGGTTGGCCTGGGACAGCCTCGGAACATTCTTTATTCATAACCTCAGATGAGTGTTCTGAACTCCCATGACGAATCGAAGAAAAGGCAGCAGGAAGCAATGACTAGGTTCAGAGAGACAGTAGCCCAGCGAGAAAACAATACGGGCTCAAACTTAGGATGCGGATGAGTTGCCCACTGATGGAGGCAGAGGGTGAGGAACATTGACCGATTCCCTGTGAGGTAGCATAGAAGAAAGAAAAACTGTGCAGAAAGGAGACCAGGAAATCAATATTTCAGAATTGCATTTTTAAGAAAAACTGCAGGTGCTACTTAGGCATGCCTTTTTCCTTCTAGGAAACTCACTCAAAAAAACTAAAATTCCTAAAGGTCTTTCCTTCTTTCTTTCTTACACACAAAGTCTGTAAATCTGAGCTCTTAACCCGTCCTTTTCACCTGCAAATTGAGCTCCCAAGTCTTCCATCTTGAGGAAGCAGCAATATTGGGGGGCAGGCAGCAGAGTTCAACCTCGAACACCTGTAAATGGCTTGTCTTGTACTCTGACAGGTGGTAAAAACACACTACCTGCGTTACCCATCTAGAAGACAGCCCTTAAATACATCTAACTCCTGCTCACAATGTGTCTCAGTTCTCCATTCCTGAGTCCATGCTAATAAACCTTTCTCTTGCCTCTTACAGTATTGTGTCCTGAAAATTCTTTTTATGAGACAGGAGTCAGTGAGCCTGCAAACTTATTTGAGAAAAGGTAGGATAGTTTCCTTATTTCAGCCTTGGGGGTCTCTCAGAGTCAGTCTGCTGATGCTGATCATATTGGTAGAATTCTCATCCTGATTTTTAAAATACACATCTCAGTGTGAATGTAGGTACTGGGATAAATTTCTTCCCCACTGGAAGAATGAATTTTATTTATTTATTTATTTATTTATTTATTTACATTTGATACAGAATCTCACTATGTAGAACAGGCTAGCTTTGAACTCACTGTGTAGCCCAAACTGGCCTTGAACTCTAGTGATCCTCTTGCCTCAGCCTCCCAAGTGCTGGGATTACAGGCGTCCCCCACCACTCCTGGCTGGGAAAATGCGTTACAAACCATAGTTCTGAGCTGGGATTTTGTTTGACCAAGTGGGGTGTCTGTGCAGGGAGGCCTTTGAGAAACAGGGTTGGTCGTGGAGAAGGAAAGATAGGAATCCAGAAAGACCTGGAAGAAGGCCTTGGAGAGAAGACAGTGGCGTAGGCTCTGACTTGTCAAATGCCTCTGGAGGAGAACCTGGGTAGGAACAGCCAACAATGGTTAAGGACACAGAGAAGGCGACTGGCAGGGAGGTTTTGGATGGGATGTGACTTCCTCTTTCTCTCCCACAGCGACTTCTGTGAAAATGAATCATTGTGTGGTGCTTGTGGCTTTAGAGTCTTGGTTTTCGTGGAAGGCACCATGCCAGGAACAGGTATCTGCATCTAGGCCAATGCTTTTGTTTTCTTCCGCTGTTTGCCCCCTGGAAGGGGAAAGAAACCAGTTCAAATCCACTATGCGCTGCAATTTCCCACCCTTTCCTCTGTTTCGTATGTTTGACTCCTGCTGTCTGCTCTTCTGATCTGCATGTATTCTTCCTCTTCTTCTGCTCTGTGGAGTGGGTTTTACTTTGAATCCTCCAGCAGCTTGAGTGGCTGGAAGGGAAAGCTCACTGTCTATCTGCTCCTTGCTTGTCTCACTGTCTCCATCAGGGCCTGCCTCTCCCGCGTCCTCCTGGTGGGGTTGGCCTTCTGCTCAAAGTTTTTATTTGTCCAAAAGAGGCTCTGCAATTTGCCCAGCTCTTTATCCAACTTCTGCTCTCACTTTCCTGTATCATTTTCCTTTGTCACTCTTGCAGCCTGGAATACAATCTTTGCTGCCTTTTTGCCACTCACAGAGCTTAAAAACAACCCAGCACTTAATTGTAATTATTATAGCCCTCATGACCTTATCACCAAGACTCATGAAGCACCTGACTTTAACCGGCCTACAATGCGAGAAGGAACAAGTGTAGTGATTGTAAGAAGTCCTGTGGCTCTTGAGGAGGTGAGAGTCTAACACCAGGAAACACACACTTAAAATACAATGCGAGTGACCAAATAGCCTAGTTTTTTGGTCAGTCCTGAGTTTGTTTTGTCTTTGATTGCATCCTTTTCTCACTAGAAGAACTCAGAGAATGTTTGATCTCTACTGGCTTTGAGCACACATGAAATCTTACCTGAAGTCAGAGGAAACATTTCACAATCTCCTAAAGGCCTTTCAGCTTTCAGATCCTTAATTCTACCAATGCTGTCTATGAGACTCCCAGAAACAAAGTCATAACTGTCCCAGCATAGTTTCAGAGAAATTCTCACTTTTTTACGGAAAATTTCTGAGATGGCACATAGGTCAGAAAACAAGCCTTTCAAATGCACATTGCTGTATAGCAAAGTTACTCTTCTCCTGGTGGCCCCGGGATAGAGCCCGGGTAGCTCTTCTATGGTTCTCATGTCTGTCACAATAGTACAGAGCAGTTCATACACATTTCAGTGTAGTCTTAGGAGAATTCCTGTGGCTTGCCCATTTTATAGATAAGGACACTGAAATCCAGGGAGGCCAAGTAACCAATGCAAGGTTCTGCATCCAGTAACGGCAAAGGTAACCTTCCAACCCCTGTGGCCTGAACCCAGAACTCAGACTCTGAGTTTCTCCACGTGACGTCTGCCTATCCATGTAGACAACAGGGGTCTTTTTATGTGACTATTCTGGTAGTGATGGGCAGGTTCTTGTGATCCTGGGGGTTTAGACTATTCAAAAATAAAGGAATGATAAAGCACATTATCAGGAACCTGGGTTCCTGAAAGGCACAAATCTGGAGTCGTTACAGAGAGTGAAGGTGTGTGAATCCCTTGTGGATCACTGGTCTTTCTTAAAGTGTTTGGGAGATACTCAGCTCTTGAGAAGCCCATCTGAAGAGTGCCTTCCTGTGGGAAATAGGTCTCTGTAGTGACTTAAAGGTTCTGCTATATGGACAGAGCATATTTCTTGGAGGCTGGGCCATTCCTCTGTGCTGGGGAGAGGCAGGGCGCTGGCAGTGAGGTGAGGTCATAGGCAAAGCCATAACTCAGATGGACAGCAGCAACAGGCAGCACACAGCAGTGGGAGCAGACTCTGAACAGCTGCTTAGGGGCATGGAAACCCACGGAAAGCTGGGTCTGGAGAACCACAGACCAGCTGGCAGAGTGCACAGAGCCCAGTGCCATAGCAATGTGTCATCTGTCTCCCAGACTGCAGGCATGATCTGGGAAGCAAGTGTTAGACTGTGTACAACTTGATTTTTTATGGAGAAATCATCCTTCTCAAATTGGACTATAAAAATGAATTGGTTTATTGCTCTAGCTGCCTTACCAAATGATGAATTCTAAGTGTTCTTCTGTGGTTAACATTGACACAAGGCCCTTGAAATTCTGAGATGGGGGTACTTTCGGTTGCTCATAAGCCCCAAGATTTCTATGGTTCAGTCAACTATGTCTTGAATGTGTGTATTTTTATATAATGGGTGTCAGTTGTGTAAATTTTTCTGAAACAGATTCTTTTCTTTTTTCCTTTCTTCTTTCCATCTATCCTCTTTCCCTCCATCCCTTTCTCTTCCTTTTTATTTGCTATTGGGGATTGAACCAGGGCCTTCACACTGAGCTCCATCCCCACCCTTTGTTTGTACTTTTTATTTCAAGACAAGTCTTGCTAAAATTGCTCAGACTGAACTAGAACTTGCAGTTCTCCTGTCTCACCCACCCACAGGGCTGGGTTTACAGGTAATGCCACCACACCTGGCTTGAAACAGCTTTCTTTATTCGCCTGTCTGTCTTAGAGATGTCTCTATGAGAGTATATGTAGATTTAGCCAGTTCTTTTAATGCTGACGGTATTCTCTAGTATAATGCCCATATTTTTAAAATTAAGGTTACTCTGGACTTGTGCCTCTGTTATGCTTTGAATATGGGCATTGACCCCTCCAAAGGTCTACCTGTGTAGAACTTGGTCCTCAAGGTAGTACTGTGGAAGGTGGTGGAACCTTTGGCAGGTGGAGCCCAGTGAAATGTCCTTAGTTTACTAGGGATGTGTCCTTGAAAGGTACTATGAGCACTCACCTGTTGTCTCTTCTCTCTGTCTCCATCTGACATGTGACCACTTATTCCTACAGCTTTTCCTCACATGATGTACCACCATCTGGTCCTGTAACCAGAGGTCATAGCTGTGAGATCTTGGACTTTGGAACCCCCAAAGAAGAGCTAAGTAAAACTTTTCTCTTTGTAAAAGGAATTATTTTGTTGTAGAAACACAAAGCTGCCTCATACAGCTCCCTTCTTCTAAGGATATTGGGGAGCAACTCCCATACACTGCTGAAATTAAATTTGCAAGTGATATAATTTGTCCAAAATATGATTAAAAACTGCTACATAAAGATATAAAGGAAGCCTATTTATAACATAATAAAATAATATTCATTTTGGTATAAAAATGTCTTGGACACATATAGCAGATGACATAATGAAGCAACCAGATGCCCCTCTGTAGACTCAAGGAATGTCACAGCTCCAAACACAGATTTAAATGTGTTCTGTTGATAATTTAAATGCTGTGGTGAAGTTGTCATCAATTTTATGATTTTTCTGAGATGATCAAACAACTCATGGTAAAGATTCAAACTAAACAAAGCTCCAAAGCCTCCAACTTATGTGGCTATTCCATTCTTAGAAAAATGATTACACATTAAAGTATAAACATTGTGTTTATATTTAGTGCAAATGAATTCTTGGCTCAGATGTTTTGCACCCACGTAAATGTATGATGGGGAATCTCAAGTCCTTGCTGGATGGGTGCTATATTGGTGCACTGTGTCAACTTGAGCAGTTTAGAAGTTTAACCGAGAGACTCAGCAGATAGCCAAGATCCTTACTTTGTAAATATCCTCATCCTGTGCAGGAGGAGGGCAAAGATTTTGTGAGTGCTACACCCTCCTGGAGGAGAAGGGGTGGCCTGTGTATGACATAAGAGGGGAGAAGAGGATTGTTTTCCCCCTTTTGCTCTGGCTGCTGCCTTGAAGTGCTGCCCCAGTGCCATGTCACCCTGCCTTGGAGCCAGCTGATCATGGACTGAAACCTCCAAAAACTGTAAGCTGAATAAATCTTTCCTTCTTTCACTTGGTGTCTTAGCAATCAGAGAAAAGTAACCAAGACAATGGGGGAAAGTTTTTCATCATATTGGACACCTCTCAGTCCCAACCAGTGAATGCCAATAGTAACCTCACTTACCAGCAGTAACATACTTTTCTCAAATAGCTCTTAGAAGGATGGCACCGTCCTCATGAAGAATCAATGATTTAGCTGGGTGTAGTGGAGCACTCCTGTAATCTCAGCACTCGGAAGCCTAAGGCAGGAGGATCGCTGTGATTTGAAGGCCAGCCTGGGCTATACAGTGAGCTCAAGGCCAATCAGAACTACACAGAGAGACTCTGTCTAAAAAAAGGAGGAGAGGAGGAGGAGGAGGAGGAAGAAAAGAATCTATGACTTGATATTTATTCTTTTTTCTTCCTCTGGATTTTTAACATTAGAAGCAAGGCACCATAGGGCACACATTTTGTAGAAATGTCAGAATAATTGTTCAGGAAAGATACATCCTAGGTCATTTCAACCAAAAGGCCCGTGCTCAGCCTGGAATGTGAAGTGTGCCTTTTCTGTAGGAGGCTGCTTCTGCCTCACTTTCTGTTTTTCTTCTTTAGGTAACTCCCTGCCCTGAGTTGGAACTGGTCTTGGTTTATTTAGAAAATGATCCCTGGCTTCCTTTCCTTCTCTGGGAATCCAGTACTGCCTCTGTCTCTCTCTCTCTCTCTCTCTCTCTCTCTGGTCAGGGAAGAGATGTACTCACGACTCCTGCTCTTCCATGGAGCATCCCTTTATGATCCTGCCTCAGCTCTTGTATTTAGTGTACGATTTCCACTGGGGATTCAGCCTCTGCTAGGACACCCCTTGGTTGAATATGTCACTACCTGGACAAAAGCCAGGTTCAGCAAAATAAGCAGAGGCTAATACTTAGGTGGACTTTGATTAAGGAGACCTCTCAATTGTGTACATTGGAAATTGCGAATGTCTTCAAGGCATTTCTTGGAGAGGCAGTGCTATGGTTTGGACTTGTGCCTGATGTTCGTGTGTCGGAAACTTAATCCTCAGAGCAACCATGCTGAAAGATGGAAACTTTAAGAGGTGATTAGGTTGTGAGGGCTCTGTCCTGATGGATGGATTAATGTCATTAACATTGGAGTGGGTTCTTCATACAGTGAGCTGGGCTATCTCTTGCCCAGCTTTGTCCTTCTGCCTTCTGCCGTGGGGATGATGGAGTATGAAAACCTAAACCAGGTGCCAGCACCATTCTCTCAGACCTCCAGAGCTGTAAGAAATACATTTTTGTTCTTTGTAAATTATTCTGTCTCAGGAATTCTGGTATAGTGGCACAAATGGACTAAGACAGGTAGTAAAGCTGGCCTTTGCCTCAGAGAGCCAGATCAAAAGGAAAGAGAGTGGCTGAGAAAGTCAGAATCCCCGAATCTCATGCCACCAGGAACTGTACAGGGCTTTGGTTTGAGATTTGGATATGCATTCCATGGGTAAAGAGCCTTTAGGAAACCACGGATAAGCTGGGTGCCCTGAATGCACTGAGAGAAAGAAGCCAGATTTCAAGGCATTAAAAAGACGCTGCCATAAGATCTGAGATCTGTTTGTTAGTAAGAAATAGAAACTATAGTCTTTTTCTAAAGTGAAGAAGGACTTTGAAGTCAGAACGTGCTGGGAGACTTTCCCTTCAGAAAAGGGAAAATAATAGATAATTTGCAAGGTTTCCAGTTTGCTTCTTTGGCTTTGTATCCATTACTTTTCCATGTTGTGCCTGTTTTGCTTAATAATGAACATCTCAAGCTTAACAATACACAAATATGTCTTTATAAAGATTGTCTCATCAAATATTCATGACCTTGACAAGTGTTTATTATTACAATTGTAAACAATGAATTTGGAAGAGGGAAAGATTTATCCTAGATTGCACTGAGAAAGTGACAGGAATAAAAGGCATGTCTCCCTCCCAAAAAACACCCCCCCAAAAAACAAACCAAAAAAACCTCCCACGCATGCCCAGTTTTTCTCAGTCTGAACTATCTCTCCTTTACGACTAAACCTGCTCTAACTTAATTTAAACTTCCAGAATGTAACAATAAACATCTCATTCCTGCGATGTTCTTCGGAATGTCATACTATTTTCTCAGGCTGTTTCTAGTGTTTGCCTGCTTGGGCATGTTTACCCATTGCCACCTGGTGATAAATATGCAATGTTATGGAGAAGAGGAGAAATTGGGAGGCAAAAAGCACAGTTGTTAGTCACTCAGAAGAGCACTCTTGATTCAGAATTGAGATTTAATCGCTGACAAAGGGCCAGGAGATAAAGTTGGCTTTTTTGGAATCCACCAGGCCAAGGGAAATAACTGTATTTTGGACGTGGTATTGCGACACTCTGTTCAGGGCAAAGGTGGAGTTTCAGCGTTGTATTTCCTGAAGAACAAAGTGCAAGCATCGATTTTGTATCTAGCACTAAAGAGCAAAACTGGAGCACATATGGCATTCTTAAATAAAATTAAATGAGAAAATGATGTTTGAGAACGTGTTTAGCAAAATCCCAGCCACATGTTAGGCTTTTTAAAAAGGTTAGTTCAACTTGAGATTGGATTTGGTTTCTGGAGCTACTTAAAATCTTATGATTTTTAAAAAATATATATTTTTTTCTGGGGCTGGAAGAGTAGACTTGTCTGGCATGCATGAGGCTGTGGATTCTCTAACCACCTCCTAATTTTTTAAAATAATTTTTTTTATTTTTTATAGTAAAATACCACAGAACAAGACAGAACAAAGCCAATTGAGACAGTGTAGTGAAATTGGTACAGAACTTTACAGCAGGTTACCAGGATAACAGTAATAGATACCATAGTATATCTTGTTTTCTTCACAATAGTTGTTCTTTCAATCAGGTATAGAAAAATCAAAGGAAATACAGAACATTATAGAACTTATCAAAACAGAATATTGAATAGCGCAAAACCGTTAATCAGAACAAAGCAAAACAGTGCTAAAAATATTTGCCTTCAAAGAGATGGTAGAAGGAAATCCCCTTATTTGCTATATTGCATATAGTCAACCTCTCAAGAGATACTACCACTTGCTAACTGGGTGGGGGGGCGGGTAATGGATGTTTGAATCTCAGCCTGAGTGCTGGTGGGCTCACAGCTGCTTACCAGGGAGGTGAGCTGGCTGCTTGGTTTCCCAGTGCCCTGAGTTCCAACATGGCTTGGATCTCAGGAAACGCTGATGGTTCTCGCCCTGGAGCAGCTGAGGCTTGCCGGGCCATAGCCACTTACCAGGGTGGCGAGCTGGCTGGGTACTTGTTTTTTTTTTCTCTTTTTCTTTTACTTTTGTTTTCTTGGTCTGTTGGTAGAAAAAATGAACTCATTCAGCAACCCGCCCCCATGCCCCTGAGCCCAGCATCCCCTTGCTGTGGGGCTGTGCTTTCTCTTCTAGTGTTTCCAAAGCCTCCTGCCACTCCCTCCCCAGTAAATGTGGCCCAGTGAGGCTCACTGAAACACGTCTTTCCTTTACCCTTGCACATGCAGACAAACAAAATGATGGAGATTTCTTGGGATTTTTCAGGAGAAGCTGGGAGATTGGGGTTGTGTTTTCTTTTCCAAACTCCTTTTCTGCATTGATGTTAAAAGGAATTGTGTGACTTTCCACATCATTTTGGGAAGACAGCAGATGCTTCTTCTTTTGCCTCTCTGTTTTATTCTCCAGCCCTAGAACCACATGAGAGCGCCATGTAGGTCAGTATACTTTGACCTCATCCTGGGAATGAGTTTCATTGCTGTGGTCACCAATACTCCCCTGAGCCCTGGATTTCAGGAAGGGGTGCTCTGGGGAGTGTTGGCGGGGGCTGCTCAAGGGTGCAGACAACATGGGGAATAGTGGGAAGACAAAACTGGGAGAAAACTCAACAAGTGAAAAATGGAAATCTTGGATTATGATTTTTTTTAAGCAAAATGAGTAAACCATTTCAAAACATGACTCATGTCAACTTCTGCCCTTTCTTTTTCCAAATGATTATGAAAAACATATACTTGGAAGGTTTTAATAAAACGATGAGTAATATTAGATCATCATGATTCCTGTTCATAGTGGACAGCGGTCCAAGACGCAGCTGCACAAGGAACATGAATCCTTGCTTCTGGGAGTCACAGCAACTGATGAACCCCAAAGGAATAGTCTTTCTTGTGCTGCCTTCTCTCATTTTTTAAAAAGATTTTTTTAAATCAAAATTATGTATGTAGTAGTCTAAAGAGCCAGATATTTCTGCAGTTGTTTTGCAGAACACAGTGGTTCTTGCTTCCAGTCTCTTGTATTTGCCTGTTCCCCCACACAACTACTGTCTCTAAATCTAGCTGCTTGTTGTGGGGGCACAGTGTGGGGGAGGGGAGATTTTATTTTTTTGCCTCTAAGCTATATGCCTGCATTGCTACATTTGACTTTTCAGCCTTGGGCATACTTTTCACCCTGGAACATGAAACCATGGTTCTTCCTCAGCCTTGTCCTGGAATTTGTCTTGTTCCCCCATTTTTCAAAGTGATTTCTTAAAATGTTGATTGAATCCATATTTGTGTTTAAAGTAGCATAACAATGCAAATGTTGCTCATGGTGGACATGTATATTAGGTCTCAATTACTTTTTATTTCCTGTACAAATTTTTGGGTTCTATATAACAAGGGCCTTGTTTTATTTGCTTTTCACTCTCAAATTCTTTACCATTGGTCTAAAACCCTCTCCATTGATTTTGCATGTGTCAAGTGTCCTGGAGTTTCTTTTGGTGGAGGAAGTCTCTCAGGGAGCCTCTTGTCCCGCTCCAGCCTGGACTTGTCCCCATGCTCTGTGCACCTTCCTTTATGCTGAGATCTGCCTTTGCAATCATTTTGGTGGTACTCTTCACCCATCTCATCCTGGAACTTGTATTGCCTGTACTGGGTCTTCCTTTGTATTCTCTGCTTTGGATTACATTCTTCTGTAGTTTCCAGGAAAAAGGAGCACAGTACATACACTTTTATTGGAGACTTTGTTTGTCTACAAAGTTTATATTGTTACTCTTTGACTTAGCTTTTCTTGGGGGCGGGGGAGTCCTGGGAATTGAACTCAGGACCTTGTACTTGCCAGGCCGGCACTGTGCCACTGAACCAAATCCCCAGCCCTCTTTGAATACAGTGGGGGTATGTTTAAATAAAGCCATAGTAAGTTGAAAATATCATCAGTTGAAAATGCATTTATATACACAACATCATAGCTTAGCAATACAGCATCGTGTAGGGTCTTGCCTGTTCATCCTTGTGATTCTGTGGCTGGTTGTTAGCTGTGGTAACTGCTGCTGCTGCTACCCAGCATCAGAACAGAGTATTCAACAGTGTGTCCTTAACCTGAGAAACGCACACACTTCAAAAAATCAAAGTACAATGTCTACTTTATTTTTATTGCTTTTGTAGAAGTGTAACATCAGAAAATCATAAGGTGGACCATCACAAGTAATTTATCCTTGTACTTGAATACCTAGACAGAGTTCTAGGTTACAGGTAGCGTTCCTTCAGTGAGGCTAACAGAGTCATTTGCCTAAATTCCCTGTTTTCTGGAAAGTGAGCTTGTTTCAAATGTGTTCAGTGCACACAAACTCAGAGATCCTGCTTTATGCTCTCCAGAGAATATAGCTCTTCTTTTTCTGGGTGGTTGCCCATAGTTACACAAAAAGAAACAGATGATCTTGGAAACTGAATTTTTTTTTTTCTTTCAGTGCTATGATCAATTCTAGGGGCTGGTGCATCCAAAGCAAACTTTCTACTACTGAGCTCAGCGCTTGGAATCTGCATCTTATACTGTAGCCTTCAATGGCACCTGAGACTGCAGGGCAGATTCCAAGAACAAATCAGGTTTGCTCTGATTTTTCCTTCTCCTCTTATTGGATTCAGTTCTCACAAGTCTAGGATGACTTTTGGCCATCTCTCCACCAACTTTGGAGCATCTCAAAAAATTTTTAAAATTTTTCATTTTATCTGTTATTATGGACTGAAGCCCTAAAATAATTTTTTTGTGGGGGTTACTGCTAATCAAACTCAGGACCTCATGCTTGCCAGGCAGGCATTGCAGCACTGGGCTAAATCCCCGCACCCTAAATAATTTTAAAGAATCTCTTTGTAGTTAATTTAGAAGAGTTTTAAGGAAAGGATGAAAGGAGATTACATGAATTCTATCTGTTCTCATCTCTCTGGTTGACTTTTGGTTGAAGACAGCAGTTTCTGAATTTTATTTTTTTAAAATGAAGTTCTTGACTTTGAAATCTTTGGTAGAAGCTCAGCACATGAAATATCTAGAAACAGAACAGCTCTGTTTGGTGTGGGTTTGCGGTTTTCCTTTGTCAGTTCTCCTCTTACTCCCGGTGTCCTATGAAAAACCCCTGGAATGCATGCTGTGTAAACTCATGACACAGAAGTTGTGTGACATGGTTTATCCCTGGGAAACATCAGATGCTGAATAAAATTTATGATGTGATGGAAGGAACACTGATTTATCCCTTTAGAGATCAATTTTATTGCTGCTGACTTCTCAATTCATAAAAGAAAAAGTGAAAGCATTATTTAAAAGGTTAGAATAAAAGTGGACTCTGAAACTCCTTGAGACTAATGCTACAACTGTAAAAATAACTTTAGTATTTTTTATTGGAAAGTAAAGTGTCAGCTGATCATGGAACAATATTAAATGTCCTTCCACATTTTAATAACTGAAGATGCTGGGTATTTTCAAATTTACTTTCAGAAAACTAAAAGTCTACTTTATACTGGATTGCTATTAGAACCAAAGTTTTACACTGAATTATTTACCTAAATTATTTAGTCAATTTATTTACCTAAATGTAAGTATGAGAAGAAGTCTATAGGGTCAGAAAAAGATATTTAGTACTAATTCTTGCAGGCAAATTATTACACGTATGCACGGCTTACCTTAATATGCAGCCTAGCTATTAAAAACATTCTTATTTCCTTCCTCCTCTGCCTTTCCCTGGCACAGGCCATCAGTTAGCTGATAAAACCCTGTAGAATATGAAAGTGTTTATGCACTGCAGGTCACTAAAAGGTTGAGTGAAAATGAGGAGCAAGATTTATAAGCCCCACCAAACAAAATGTAAATGGCCCAGTGCATTCTTAAAGCTAATAAGGAAAAACCAAAGCAGAATGCAAAACAAATGAACACAAACAAACAAACAAACAAACTAAATAACTACTAGGGCAGAGAATCAAAACAGAAGGAAGAGCAAGTAGCATTTTGCAGTATCTTCCACCTGGAATTCATTCTCTTGGTGTTATTTGTTTGACAGAGGACCCAGACATCAGAGTAATGACAAATTTTGCCACTCATGGTATAGAAGGGATTCATCAACTTCATTTGAGATTCCCTTCAGAAAACAGAAACTCGATCCGGATTTTTACAACAAACATGTAGTATTTTACTCGCATATTCTCATTTGAAGGACACTGAAGACAGCTAAAGCTACTGTGCTGCTTGTGGTATGTTTTGGGGGCCAAGTATGAGTGGGATGTGGCAATTTATGGGAAAAACATAGCCCTGAGCAATGGATGATCAGGTGCCTGAGGGAAGGGCACCTGGTCCATCTTCTTGTAGAAGGACATGCAGCCATGAGAAGATGGTTACGCTGTGGAGTTACACACTGCAGAGAAGGAGATGTCCTGGGGAAGGGAGAATGATTGTGGCTTTAGCGACTATATAACATGAAAGTGTTTGTAAATACACAGAACACACTCAGTTACACAGGACTGCCATAGAGAGAGAGAGAGAGAGAGAGAGAGAGAGAGAGAGAGAGAGAGAGAGAGAGTGTGTGTGTGTGTGTGTGTGTATGTGTGCTGTGGCCTCAGGTTGCTTGTTGATGACATCATGAAGTTGGTCTCTCACCAAGGGATTTAGAGAAAAGCCAAACTATTGTGAAACACGCAGAAGTCATTCACCTCTTTTTCTCCAGGAAGAAGCCAGGGGGAATTGCGCAGAGAACTGAGTCAAGGCCCTGGAGCTGGCTGCAAACTGTGGATCAGACTAGATTATCTGATTACTCTTTTGAAAGTTGATTAGAAAACAAAGCAGCTCTTCCATCATGAGCTGTACTTGGGCATTAGCTGTGTCTCTCTCTGTTGGGGTCTCCAGTATAAATGCTTAGTGTGCCTTTATTTCTCTTAAGCTTTTTCACATATAGACCCTCACCCTTGGAACCCTGAGCGACACTAAATGAAGTCGGCAGCAAGGTTGCTTCTGTGAGTCATCAGGGAGGACCCTGACCCCAGAATCCCTGATATCTGAATTCACACACTTTAACTTGACACAACCCTGCTTCTTCTTCTTCTTTTTAGTTTTTGCTGTTTTTCTTCATGTGTTTATGCTTTTTTCCCCTTCGCACCCTGTCTCAGCTGGACCCTTCCTCATGACGTGAGCCGGGCTGACTGATCTGAACCAGTGTTACTTTGTGTGGCTGGTGGAATTACCACGTGATTGGTGGTGAAGGCAAAATGCCCCTTGCATGGAGTCACTTCATGAATGACAAGGCCTGTGGCAAATTGGTTGTCACTTTCTTGAGCACGGTTATAGGACAGGGATCGCCCTACATGGAGCAGTCCCTTCTTGAGGCTCAGCTTGGATCTGAGCTCCTCCTTAACATGCCATCACCTGCTGCTTTCCTGGCCCCCACTGGAACATGCTTCCTGGAACACTTTTTCTTCTCAGTCTTCCCTTGGTTCTCATGTTTATTTACACTCTTTATTCCTCCAAGCCTTCTTAGGAACTGAAGAATTTTGATTTGCCCAACACATTGGAGCTAAGGAATCAGTGGTTAACAGGTTTGATGTGTGAGTCAGGGAGCTCACATTTTAGATAGAAATACCATGAACTCTAACATGGAGCCAGGCAGTGAAATTTCTGGCAGCCGGAGATGTCAGTGACAAGGGAGACTTTTCTCTGTAATTCCCAGCCTTGTGTATACATGCAGATGACATCCCATCTCGTTTATTCTGGAGGTGAGTCTTAATATGGTGTCTAGAGGCTGTTAAAGAAGCTATCTACTGAGGATATAAAGGGATAGAGAAGGTTTGTATTTTGGGGGAAGAAATGAAACAGTATCCTTTGAGGAAAAGTTAGGAAGAAAATACTACAGTTAAGAAACAAGTGCCAACAGCAAATAAATATATGAAAAAATGTTCAGTTATCATTGGTCATTTAAGACATGCAAATTAAAACAACTCTGAGATTCCATCTTACTCCAGAAAGAATGGTTATCATCAAGGAACCAACCAATAACAAATACTGGCAGGGCTGTGGGGAAAAAAGAACCCTTTTCTATGGTTGCTGGGAATGCAAATTGGTGCAACCAATATGGAAATTAGAATAGAAATTCTTCAAAAAATTTCAAGCTAGGTGTTCTGTTGTAGTCAGGGGTTGTGCAGAGAACAATTAGAATCAGAACACAGAATTTATAATATTATTTTATAATGGTCACCCAGAGTTAAGAAAGTGCAGGAAATCTATCCACAACACTAAAGACATAGAATATTCAGCCAAGGCCTGAGTCCCACAGTAATGTCCTACATGAGTCCAGATGAGGACCTAGAAACCATGACAATGTCTCCCACAAGTCCAGCTGGAGGTCTAGAGCCCATGAGAAGGACTCACGCCAGTCTCTTTTATGGAACTGTGCTGGGAAGGCCCAAAGGTCAACAGTGGAAGCTAGAGTCTATACCAGCAGGGTGAAGGAGCTGTGCTGGTAGACTGAGGGTTCTACACTGTAGACAAGAAGTCATGTTCAAAACAAAGACCAGGGCTGTCCTGAAAAGCACCACAGCCATCCTCAGCGACACAGAGGCCCTGAGCTCTTCCGAAGATAAGAACAGCTGAGTACATGCCAGAAAACCAGCATGACGAGTTTGTCCTGGAGATCAAACAGCACATGTCTTCCCCTCTGGAGCCAGGAAGCCATGCTCAATGTAAGGACCAGAGCTCCCCCAAAGTGAACCACAGCTGCTCTCACCAACAGAGCTCCTCCAATGACAAGGATTGAACTCAGACAGGGGAAGCTGGTCATGACGAGCTCCTGCAGGAGAACCAACAGCTCAAACAGCAACACTTAGAGAAACCGCAACACCTAGCCGCTGCTTCTCCGCGTCTCTATGCTGGCAACTTTCCTCAGGTGGAACCTCTACACTCAGCCTGGTTTAGTTCAGCTGGTGTTTAGTTGACCACCAGTTTTTAATCCATAACAGGTTCCATTTGAGCCAGCTATTCCCCTTCTAGGTATCTTCCCCCAAAAGTTAAAAGCCTCATAGCATAGTGAAATATGCATACTCAGTGTTCATAGCAGCACAATTTATCATAGCTAAGTCTTGAAGACAAAAAGAGGAACCAAAATATATCCTGTACAGGTACAAATTATGATGAATATGATCACTATGTATATCTAAAATATACCAAAAACAGATGAAGAAAATGTATTTATTTATAGAAGGATCCTACCCTGCCATAAATAAGCATAAACTTGAGACATTTTTTGGTAAATACATGCACCTCAAGGTCATAATTTTAAGTGAAATAAATTGTGCATGAATTTAACTGTTGCAGTGTTCCTCTGGTCTGAGAAACCCAGAGGGTAAATAAGGAGCAAAATGAAGGACAGCCACTGGGAAGTAGGAAGTGCTTGTCCATACAAAAAGAATGAGAGAGGGGAGAGAGGGAAGGGAAGGAAGGGAAAGGGGATAAAAAAGAGGATAGAAAGGAAAAAAGATGGAAACAAAACTTCATAAATGGGGAAAGAAAGATGGGTTGAAGGGAGAGGAGGGGAATGGGACAAAAAGAATTAAGGTATACTTTGTACAGGCACAAATTTCTTATGATGGAAGTGATCATTGTGTGTGGCAAATGTGTACTAATAAAAAAATGAACTATGTGCAGAATGTGGGTGTTTTCAATCACCCTTGGAACTTGTATTCTGCTAATATTTCCCTGCACCTGGCTCTGATGCAGAACAGGCAAATATAAGATTATCCAAAGAGAGGCATGTGTCACAGAGACAGAAGTGATTTACATGCCAAGGAGATTGCAGTTATTCTGATTTCAAATCCTGGAGTACCTGTGCCATGCAGGTGGTTGGGCTTTTGCATAAATTCAGGGAGAGGAGGTCTTGAGTCTCTAGTCTCAGCTGGGTGTTGTCTGGAGATTCTGTTTTCCCTGTGGATGTGTCCCAGCGTTGTGGAGCAGGAGCTGGTCTGGACAGGTTCTTTCTGGAGAAGATGCCCTCCTCCCCCATATTGCTCCTCATGGTCATCTTTTCCCTGGTGTCATTGGCTGCTGTGTTACAGAATGGTTTCATGGTGACCTTGCTGGGCAGGGAGTGGTTACGGTGTGGGACCTTGCCTGCAGGTGACAGGATTGTGGCTTGTCTTGTCACTTCCTGGCTCTGCCTGCATGGGTTAAGCATCCTGAACAACTTGGTAAATTTCTTTGGTGTTTGTTACAGAAGTAACTATCTTAACATCCTCTGGGACTTCATCAACACTCGCACTCTCTGGCTCACCGCCTGGCTCTCTGTTTTCTACTGTGTGAAGATCTCCACCTTTTCCCATCCTGTCTTTTTCTGGCTGAAGTGGAGGATTTCTCGGTCAGTTCCCAGGCTGCTGCAGATTGCCTTGCTCTTCGGTGCCCTGTCAGCCATCTCGTCAGCCGCAGGGCATGCAGTAGCCATTCAGACCATCACCTCCCAGAGTTCCCATGGAAACTGCACCCCATCTCAGAGCATTTTAACTTTTTATCAGTGCTACTTTTTCTGGCACTCAATGGTTGTGTGGTTCACTCCGATTCTCTTGTTTCTGGGATCCATTATCTTGCTCATATTCTCCCTTTACCGGCACATGGAGCGGATGAGGGGCTGCATGTTTGGGCCTTGTGATAGCAGCACCCAGGCGCACACCGCGGCTCTGAGGTCACTCTCCTTCTTCTTCATCTTTTACATGCTGCATGTCCTGACTCTGCTCATTTCTTCAATGCAACTCATAGCCATCTGGAATCCCTGGTACTGGGTCAAGGAAACCATACTTTACGTAGGCCTCCTCCTGCACTCCATGGTCCTGTTGCTAAGCAGCCCCAAGCTGAGAAAGGTCCTGAAAATGTGGTTTTAGGACCTGTGCTGCCTGTTTATAAGGCTTTGAAGGCCCTGAACAAAGAATGGTTTCACTTTGAAGCAATCAGCGTCCATAACCAGAACTGCAATGGCTAATCTCATGCATAGCAAGAGTTGATAAGGTTCTGGTACTCTCTTTTCATTTCCTCTCCCCTTCTCCTCCTGCCATCATCCATGAGTTCTTTCTCGATCTCTCTGTGAGCCCTGAATCACCTCAGCCTTAGATGCTGGCGTCATCTCCTCACGGGCCTCTCTGATTCACTGTGCAACCAATATCATAATCTTCAGATATTCTGGTGACAACCTGTAACCCTCATCAGTTGTCTCTGTGGGCAAAGCTGTTGCTTTTTAGTGCTGTACCTTCCCCAGTACCACCTGCCTTGTGACGCCAACTCTCTCCCCACTCCCCACCCTGCTCCTCGCACAGTCTCCGTTTAGCCCTTTCTAGCTTTCCACAAAGTCCTTCCCTCCCACTGTTTATTCTTTGGCCCACCAAGGAACCGGAACTTCCCTCTTCCTTCTTTCCTCTCTCTTCCTTTCTCTGCCTCCCTCATGCCCTGCTAAAACTTGATTCCATCCATGGAGAATTCTTTCAATTTGGTCCCAAGGAAAGTTGAGAACACAGAAGAGTCTTGTTTCACTAAGGTCCTATCCATGAATTCATGTGTTTGTTTCATGTGGAGATGAAAGGAGTTGTCTAGGGCCAGGGATAGAGCTCAGTGACAAAGCACACAAGACCTGAATTCAATTTCTGGTTAAAAAAAAAAAGAGAGAGAAAGAAAGCAAAAAAAAAAGGAGCCGTCTGTTGTGGGAGGTTTTTAGGTTTGAGCTTGAAGAGGATTGATGGAACATAAAGGAGAGTCCCCCTAATTCTTAATGTTGATACCCTCCCCTGCCAGTGGGCTCAGCCATGACCATCTTGCCCAGGATGGTGGTGTCCAGGCTGCAAAGGTGCAGGATGCACCACTGGACGTAGAAAGGAAAATATGCCAATTTCAGTTTCCATTTGCTTTAATCTTCAACTAGGAAGTTGAAGTTTTTTTGTGTGCATTTAATGTGTGTACAATGTATCAGTAAAATAGTACGTGGATATAATTAATATGCATATGGTAGTAACTTAATCAGTTTAGGCTGCTGAATATATATATATATATATATATATATATATATATATATATATATATCTAGGTATCAGGAATTGAACTCACTTGCCAGGCAGGCATGTGTGCTGCTGAGCTGCATCTCTAGCTAGACTGCTGAATATTATAGACTAAGAGATTTTTTTTAAATCTATTTATTCCTCACAGTTCTAGAGCCTGAAATTCAGGGTGGCAGCATTACTGGGTTCTGATGAGGCATCTGTTCTGGGTTGCAGACAGATACCTTCTTGCTGTGTGGTAGAGAGAGGCCTGTTTGTGTTTCTTCTTGTAAGGACATTAACCGTGCTCATGATGGCTCCACTCTTTTGATCTAATTACCTTGCCAAAGCCTCATTCTCCAAATAGTGTGTCTGTAGATTAAGGTTTCCACATCTGGGATTTTGGAGAATACAATTATTCAGTCCATGGCTGAAGAGATGGAGTTCACCATTAAGCAAGTAAAATAAAAGTAGATAACCGGAAGTAGGGAGATGGATTTTTCTCAGAAGGGAAGGAGGTCAAGAGATGGCGGGAGGGGGAAGGAGGGGCTGGTAAGGGGATGAAAAGGAGAATTGAGATGTGCTACATGCATGTGTCAACTCCACACAAGGAATGTAAACATGATGTACTGTAAACATGTACAACAAAGGGAAGGAGATCAAGAGATGAATGGCACAGGGAAGGAGAGAAGGGATAAAAAAGGAATTAAGATGTATTATAAAATGATGTAACAATCCCCACAAAGAATGCAAACATTGTGCACTACCAAAATGTACTAATAAAAAAATCACTACCAAAAAAAAAAAAAAGTATGGAGGTCCATAGGCAAGAAGAGATTGAGGAACAGACCAGATAGGGTCAAATGAGGTCTAATAAATAACAGGACAGAACAGAGATTGCTGTGAATTTCAGAAAGATGATTGCATTTATATTTTAATATTAACTAGAGACCAAGCTACAGCGAGAGGAGAAAGGAATGACTACAGATGAGGTAACAAGGTAATGAGCTTTTTTTCTTGGAGAAAGATAACTGAGACATTATTAGGTTTTTGGTCATTTTCAACCACAAAACTTTTGTTTTTAAACCAACTGTAAGTACTCAAAGATTAGGGTTCAAAAAACAAAAATAAAATACAAATGGGTCATAAAAAGCCAAAGCTAACTCTAGCCTGCTCATTCTAGTAGCTGAGGAGAAATTCTACTGAATGTCAAACAAAGGATATTTCTGGACTCAAGAGAAAGCCTGGTAATGGTATTGGTCAGCCTTCTTGAAGAAACCATCTGTGTCTATCCCATTTTATGGCCCTCTGGCCTTAACTATCAAAGCATTCTTTTTCCTAAAGGAAAACTAGGAAGAAATATTTATATGTATCAAGCATTCCCTGGTAATCCTTACTATCATCTTAGAAAGTATTATAAAATAAAAAATGAACTATATATTGGCATAGTTCCTGTGGATGGCATCTGAATGATTTATTGAATGGCAACACATTAAACTTTATCTCTCTTTGTTACTCTCCTGTCTCAGAAACTAACAAAATGACCTTGATGAAGCCTCACTAGTTACTAGTTTGGTGACTAATTCAAACAGGACTACCAGCAAAGCTAACCCCTAAAGCTTATGATACAAGCATTTATGCATTATTTGGGCCAGGATAAGTTTGCACAAACTCTATTGCTTAGCCTTGAAAACATCTGAAAAATTAGGGAAAAATGAGAGAAATCAGCCCCTATTACACAAAGCATGGTACATCTGTCCCTGGCCATCGTGTGGGGAAAACTTTAGTTTTTGATTCGTTTTACTTTTTCTTAGTCATCCACTTTCTTGATGGCTGCCTTGATGGCCTTTTGGCTCCCTAGGAACTGGTGAGGCCCAACAGACAGAGAATGCGGACTTCGATAGGAAGAACAGTGTTGATGTTATCTTCCCCTGGGATACTTTACAGATGTTTCTACTGCCGTTTCCATGAACATTAGTGCTCTTTTCTAGTCCTGGAGCCAGAAGCAATAACTGAAGCTTTAAAAGACGAGATACTTAAATTCGTGGCAAGAACCACAGAGAAAGGATAAAAGAGGCAGAATATATATATATATATATATATGTATATATATATATATATATATGATAGGGAAATCTGTGAGAAGCTATTACTGTGTCCAGACTCAATTTCATAGGCCTCCAGGGCCTACAAATCATCCAATGTAGAGAAGACTTACTGTGCTCACCATCAATCACAAAGATTATTTTTGCAACAACACAAGTGAACTGATGACTTTCTACAAAGGATGATGATAAACAATTGGGACAGACCCTTGTTCTTGAGGCTCAGGCCCCAAATGGGCTGGGTGGAGGCAGTGAAGGCAGAAGCAGCAAGGGCTCCACCCCATTGCTTCTCTTCAGCTGGAGCATCTAGGAGCCAGACTGACCCTGGGCAGAGGACCTTGGGGTGGGGGCAGGTGATGCAACTTACGATCTACCATGTTGGAGCGACCCTTTGAGTTGCATTATTTAGCTTGCACCAGGGATTCTCCATTTGTGGATATTCTGAACCTCCTTTCCTGAACTCTGGTTCATAAGCACAAAAAAGTTGGGTGGCTCTATCTTGACTCTATAGATACATTCAGTATCTTCATCTAGACAGATAAAAGCCAGTATATTATTCTGCCTGGGATTTCTGTGATCTTTTTCAGCCTACATTTTCTGCCCAGTGTATAAGCAGTCTATTCTGTGAATCCTCTGTGGGACTCAAACTTAGATATCTAATCCTTCCTGACATAATCTAATTTCTACTCCTTTTACTAATGCTTTGTCCACTTTCAACATCAATCGCATCTCTCTTATCTCACCGGGATGGCACTCCTGCTGCCACTGAACTATTCTAAGAAGTCTTGAGATGGGAACAGGATGATACACAATGCTTAGAATTGCAGTGTGATGCCCGTTTTGATAAAAATATTTCTGATAGAGTAGTGAATTGAGAATTTTCCATCTAATGTATTCTGTGTTTTTATCCACTACCTTCCTGATTTTACATTACAAAAATGACAGCAGCCGGGCGTGGTGGTGCACTTTTATAATCCCAGCACTCAGCAGGCTGAGGCAGGCGGGTCATTGCAAATTGGAGACCAGCCTGGGCTACAGAGTGAGCCCAAGACCAACCTGAAATGCATAGCAAGACCCTGTCTCAAAAAGACAGAAAAAAAAAAAAAAGACAGCAAATTTAAAATTCTCACACTTGGCTTCTTCCTACGAAGAAACATTTGACTATAAGAAAACAAGAAATTCCACAAACACAAAATACAAACAGTAACCAAAAAAATTACCACAGAGCATATTACATGTTTAAATTTATTTCACTGACTGCTTTCTTTTTGAATTAACTTGATCCACACATGACATAGTCTCAGGGGATATTTGTGCTATAAGACTAGAGCATGAAATCACTTTGGGGCAGTATCTAGTTCATTATTATAATCCAAGTGCTTTTCATAGAATTATTACAACAGAGGAGATACTGCAAAAACTTGATAAGTGAATTTAGGGCTCACTTTACATCTTTCTTGTTTTCCCAGTCACTGAGGGCATAGGAGGTGCAAATATCCCATACTGGGAGGCTTGTGGCTGGCAAGACTTAGGGTTAGAAGCCCATGGCTCTCCTCACCCCTCCAAGTTCTAGTAGAAAAAGGTTGAAGTTCAGTCAGGGACTCCAACCCAAGGAAGAGGGCACTTGGGAGCTCTGTTCCCTAGAAGTTTTAATTTTTACAAGAAGGCAGAGTGAGTATAGCTGTTCACTGTTTTTCTTTGAGTCATGCACATAATATTCACTACAGTGGGCCCCTGTGTTGGAGAGATGATTCTACCTGAAGGTGGACAGAAAACGGAAAGAGACACCAAATCTTTTGCATTCCATTCTGTCTTTACGGGGTTCCGTGCAAAGAACTAATAAATCATGGAGCTGGCCAGAAGATGGGGTTCTATTGATATAACCCTCATTTTCCTACTGCTCAATTGTGAGCTTTCAATATTGCAACAACTGACCCAGAGCAATTTCTACTTGATTGTTTCCTGGTGACACATTAACCCACTTACACTCAACTGGTGGTCAATTGTTGATTTTTTTTTTTTTATTTTTTGTAGCTAATTCCTGTGGGAAATACAGTGCTTCCTCTATCAGATGGTCCAACACTTGGTGTCTTAGGTCTTACTGTATCTCTGATGCTCTCTTACATTTCTCTGGGCCACTTATGACAAGTAGGATGGATGGGAGATGGTCAATATAATAAACCATTGTCACTATCCTAGTTACTTTTTCCTCCTCCTGCTTGTTCACTTTTTGTTGTTGTTGTTGTATTGAGAATTTAACCCAGGGCCTTGGCACTGAGCTAGACCCTCAACTTTTGCTATTTTAAAGTTTTGATAAAGGCTTTTCATTAACTTGCCATGTTGCCCAGGCTGGGATTGAACTGTTGATCCCCCTGCCTCAGCCTTTTGAGTGCTGGGATTACAGGTGTGCACCATCTCATCTGGGTCAGAATCACTTCTATGCACCTCAACTTATAGTTTTTAAAATACTCATATTTTTAATATCATTTATTTGTGATTCATATTTTCTTAGGTATGGAAAGAGGGGCTCAACTGGCTCTTAATTGTTACAAGACACAAAACCCTACCTCCTGAGTCCAGCTAGGGCTGAAGAACGTAGGGTGTCAATTGTGCTGTTAACTATAGAAAGGATCCTTGGTCATGGAATCAGTTTGAGGCTCAATACTTTACCCAAGCACCCAGAGTGAGGGCTGGGGCTTACACCGAAGCCTGTCTGATTCCAAGGCTGGGCCTTTCTCTGCCCTCTCCTGTCGGGTTTATGACTGTCTCGGTGGAGTTTCTCTGTATGACACCACTTTAAAGGTCAATATTAAAACATACTCTAAAAAATTCGGAAGACATTTGCCTGCGTCATTATGTAGAATTATATTTATGTTCCGGTTTTGATGATGGACCCTCAAGGAATGGAATTGGACTTAACCTCTTTCAGGCTTTGCTCACTTTTCTCTTTGTTTCTCTGTGAAAGGGGCATTCTTGTAGTGTGTATTTCCTAGGGCTACTGTGAGAACTAAGCACCACAGAGCACTAGAACCAGTACCTGGAACAAAATCATTCCTTGCTGTCCTTCATGGATATCAGCTTTGACTCAGCAGAAAGTGTGCATTTCATTTCTGAGTTGACCCAGGTGTGTGGCCCTGTTTTAGGTGTCAGCTTAGGGAAGTAGAACCTTCTATGCAAGAGACACTACAGGCAACACATGATATATTATCCACTGGGGATGACAATGAATAGGGAACAGGCAGCAGAGCAGGC
The DNA here is from genome assembly GCA_004027455.1 of Hydrochoerus hydrochaeris. NCBI lineage: Eukaryota > Metazoa > Chordata > Mammalia > Rodentia > Hydrochaeridae > Hydrochoerus > Hydrochoerus hydrochaeris. The sequence continues at coordinate 66,452 of PVLA01008261.1, forward strand.
AAATTCACAAGCAGGTGGGGAGCTTTGGAAACTTAGCCTGAACAACATTTGCATCTATTCTAAAGAGAAGGAACCTCTTCTCCCCTCTCAGATAGCCAACATCCCCTGCTCTGGCTTGGTACTGTACTTGGGACTATTGGAGAGACAAACATCATACAGGACCTTCCAGAGCAGCCCATCAGAAATGGTCCTTGAAATCTTGACACCCAACCTGTGCTCAGCAGAAATGAGTGAAGATCACGTGGCTTCAGGACACCTGGTGGTTGACAAGAAAGTCCTCACCCTCATTATCATCGTATTGCTTTTGTGCCTGACAACTGTGATAAGCAACGGTTTTATCATTGTAGCACTGGGCATGGAGTGGTTGCTACGGAGAACACTGTCGCCTTATAATAAGTTACTGGTCAGCCTAGGGGCCTCTCGCTTCTGCCTTCAGTGGGTGGTCATAGGTAAGAGTACTTATTTTTTACTGTATCCAGCAGTTTTTCTATATGGCCCTGTCATGCAGTTCCTAAGCTTGTTGTGGGATTTCCTGAACACTGCCACCATATGGTGTTGTACTGGGCTCAGTTTCTTTTACTGTGTCAAAATTGCAAACTTCACTCACCCTGTCTTCCTGTGGCTAAAGGGCAAGGTGTCTAGGTGGGTACCATGGTTCCTCCTTGGCTCTGTGGGTTTCTCGGGCTTCACCAGCATCCTGTTTTTCACAGGCAATCATATACTATATCAGCACTATCTCAGGGACAAGTGCCAATATTGGAATGATACTAGGGACAGCATGAGATCATTTGAAAAATTCTACTTCTTCTCTCTAAAACTATCAGCCTTTTCATTCCCTGTTGCCATCTTTCTCATTTTCACTGTTGTTCTCCTCATATCCCTGGGAAGACACATAAAGAAGACCCTGCTGACCCTCTCGGGGTTCCAAGATCCCCCTGTTCAAGCCCACATCAGAGCTCTCCTCAGTATCACCCTCTTTGCTCTGCTCTTCACCTCTAGTTTTCTGGCTCTGATACTTAATTCTGGCAGCAGATTTCCATTTCAGGAGGCTAAAAGTTGGGTGTGGAACATAGTGTCTCATCTGTGCATGGCCATCCACTCCCTCCTTCTGCTCCTCAGCAACCCCAAGCTGAGAGCCGCGGTGGAGCGAAGCTGCTCCCCAAGGTGTGAGGTCTGCTGAGCTGCAACCAATGAAGAATCTCCACGTCCTGTGTGCCACAGGACAGAGCTGCTCTCTTTGCCACATCTACTTTGTTTTCCCTCTTTGCTACATTTAGAAACTATAAAAACAACTTCAGCGGAATGGAATTCCAGGTGAGACCTGTGGTCCTGATACATGAACTGGTGTCACTGCTATTCTCGAGTTCAGGGCGGGACTTGATGCATTCCAGGGACCAGAGAACTTTCACTTTCCCTGTACTTGATACTTTGGTGTTTAAACCTCTCCTGAGCACTGGATGCAAAGATCTGGACACATCGTACAATACTGTGGGTGCTGGTCAGACTGGAGATGGTTTTGGAGCTTCCACATGCCTTGGGCTGCAGCCTGAGGATCATCTTTCCTTTTTCACCGCTTCACAGTGTTCCTGACATCTGCTGGGGTGGAGATCCTTCTCCCACTGATTTCATCAGTGTCTGGTGTCCCATCTTTCTGCACAGAGCACCATGTATTGTGTGCACACATGCTGCCGGACATGCAGTCTTGGATGTGTATGTTCTCAGATGACATCTGAGAGTCAGTCTTCTGAGAGCCAGCAGTTTATACAGAATCCAGCGTTTATATATTTTTGATGTTCTTTACACTGGCCTAGTTTATTAGTCTGTTCTATAAATGTTAAAGTTTGTATGCTCAGTTGTAACTTCTTTGTTGACACTGGGACCCACTGAAATGTTTGCTATGGACATATTCATCTATCTTTATCGGAATTTAAAGATTTAAAAATAAAAAGGCTCCTGGTTCACTAGAGTGTAGACTGCTTTTCTGCTTTTTGTAGCTCTTCTTAAGCCTTTCTTAAACTCAGTTATCCTTGAACCATCCAAAATGAGTGCCTCAACGTCCCTCTTACCCTTGTAATGCACCTCAGCCTGATTTTCTATTGGTTACCATCTCTCCTACGCCTCTTCAGTGGAAGGCAGATCCCTGCTTTTGGTTTTCAAGGTTCTATCCTGTGCTCCGAGCCCACTCTCTCCCATCTCTTTTCCATCCCCTCAGCTCAGCCAAGGGTTCCCTCCTCCTCCACATGCAGCATCCGTCTTCCCCTTGGTATTGCTTTTTCCTCCTTCAGCAAATATTCTTCTAAATCTTTTTATTTTCTTTTTTTAAAAATTTTTTTATTATTTTTTTTAATTTTGAAGATAGTAGAAATACAACAGAACAAGACAGAGCAAAGCCAATTGAGATAGTGCAGTGAATTTGGTTCAGAACTTCACAGTAGGTTACCGGGATAACGGCAATAGATACAATAGTATATCTCATTATCTTCACAATAGTTGTTTAGTCAATTAGGTAGAACAAAATAAAAAAAACCAAAGACAGAACATTTAAGAATTAATCAAAAGAGAATATTAAATAGAGTAAAGCAATTAATCATAATGAAACAAAACTGAAAACAACACTTGCTTTCAAAGAGAAGATAGAGAAGACCCCCCCCCATATTTGCTATATTGTATCAGTCATCCTGCCAAGAAATGCTCAGACCTCTGTCCCCAGTTGCTAATGGGGTGGTGGTGGGGGTTTGGGATGTTTGATTCCAAGCCCGCGCACCGGTAGGCTCACAGGAGACACTATTGGCCTCCTCCTGGCTCATGCCGGAGGAAGGTGCTTAACAAGAAGGCGGGCGAGTTGCTTCTTTGTGCAGCCTGGGTTCCACCATGGCTGTGGCTGGATCTCAGGGGCCGCTCTCTGGTTCTCCTCTTGGCTCCCGCTGGAGGAAGGCTCTTACCAAGAGGGCAGATGAGTTGCTTCTTTGTGCAGCCTCTTGGGTTCCACCATGACCATGGCTGGATCTCGGGGGCTGCTCTCTGGTTCTCCCCTAAATTTTTTCCTTGAAAAAAGAAAATCCCTTATCTGGTTTCCCCCTCACAAACCCATGCACGGACCTGTCCCTTGCAGGGTCCTCCTGTGGCTCCTTGTCATCCTGCTCTGCTCCCGGTTCTGTTGAAATGTGTTTCTACGTGGTCAGATGGGATTTTCCATGCATTAAATATGCTTTACACCAGCCTTCCTGCTCCTGTATCTTTGCAATATTTGCCTGACAATTTCTTAAAAATGATTAAAAATACGCATTTTATAAAAGTTCTGTTTAATCTGTGTGGAAGACTTTTATAAAAATCACCAGTGGTTGTCCATTCCCATGTCATCCTGCAAGTATTCTTCTCTTGGCTTCAGTTATTCCACACTGGATTGTCCTGTTGCAGCCACTCTTGGTGTTTCTGTCATTACCTACTCACTTTTATTCCAGAGCCAGTCCTCTTCTTCCTTTGAGAATATATCCAATCCTGTTCCTATGTGTTTGCATCTGCTCACATAGCTTCAGCTATTTCCTCCATGTAAATAATTACCAAATCCCAGATCTTCCTATAAACTCTACACTTATATTTTGTTCCACTTACTTGACATTATTACCTGATGGTATCATGAGCACTTAGCAAGTTTACAACTTTTTTCATTTTCTCCTCCTCCTCTTTTCACTCTTCTTTCTCTTTTACTTTCCCTTCCTTTCTCTGTATCCTTATTAGGCCCCTCCACTGTTCATTTGAAGCTATTTTCCTATTACTTATATGGATTAAGTCAGGTTTATGACAGCTGAGTTGATTTTTCCTCTTCACTGTCAGGTGAGCCCTGGTCATTACTCAATAACCCACTGTCTTAGTTACTTTTTACTTGTTGAGACAAAATACCTGACATCTAAAATTAAGGAAAAAAGGTTTATTTCTTATAGTTCTTCTAGGTTTCAGTCCATACTCAGCTGGCTCCAAGGCAATGTGGCATGGTGGGGCCACTGTTAATGGCCACAGCAAACAGCAAGGTGCAAACCCGGAGAAATACCTTCCTCCTGCCATTACACCATATTCTGGCTCCACTCCTAGGTGGGTGGAGCCTTCACATCCCCAATTTGAGCACTAGACAATGAACCAATCACAAATGCTAGATTTGGTTGAGTCCATAATTGCATGAGGCTTGGGGGGCCACTGACATAAACCATGACACCCACTTTCACATTCTGTTTCTGCAGTGTCTGCCTCATGTGTCCTCTTCTTTTCTGTAGAACTTGTTTTAGAGGAGATGAGCTTCCTTCCCTAGTTGACTTGTTTACCTTTCTTCATCAGCACTACCTCCATGGCAGTTTCTCCCACCCCAATCAGCATTACTGCTATGGCTTGGAAATGGTTTCTTCCTTAAAAATTCATATGCTGGAAGCTTGTCCCTGCTGCAATGGTATTGTGAGGAGACAGAGTTCTAAGCAATGGGGCAGAGTGGAAGGTAATGAGGTCCAGGAATTGCCTTGAGTTTGGAAAATATTAATGTAGTTCTCACAGGGTTGGGTTAGCTTTTGTGAGAGAAGATTGTTAAAAATGAGGCTGCCACAAGTGTTGGTTCCTTCCTCATGGGGATGTTTTCCTTTCTGTTTTTCTACACTGAATCAGAGGCCCTTCCCAGACATAAAGCCATGCTGTTTGAATTTTCCAGCCACCCAATTTGCAAGCTCTTTATAAATGTCCAGCATCAGTTATTTTATAATAGGAGCACAAAATGGACTATTACCAGGGTGATCTTCTAAAGGTATAAATATGCATTAATTGCATCTCAGTGCCAAATTGAATGAAAAACTGGTCCTTAGTCTTGGCATCCAAAGACCTCTACAGTCTGGCAACAGCTTTATATTCCCCTGTTTCCATTCTAGGGCAAGCCTATGTTTCAGTGATTTTCTTGTTATGAGCGTGTCTGAAGCTTCTCTGACATTTTGAAAAATATTCTTTTATCCTTAGATGTACCTGTCAAAAGTCATGTATCTTTCTTTTCCTGCATTTAACTTTTAAAGGTTAGTTCACATGTATCTCTTCACTGCAGCTGTTTTTGAATGATCACTACTAGGCTTTACTGTTTTCCATGTTTAAGAACATATAAGTTGAGGTTTCTCAGCTGTGACCTGAATTTTGCCTTGTGATGCTGTTATTTGCAAACATGCCTTCTCCTCCCTAGGAGATGATTAATTTCCCAAGGGTATGGGCTGGTTCATATTCTTCCACACAGCCTTTGTGGCACATACAAGTACTTGCTACATTGAAAAGAATGACTCTGTTGCCCTTGGAATCCAGCTGTAAGCAGGTATATCTGTGTCTGTATATTCTTCTCTGAGATACCTACTCTGTTTTTATGCCTTCACTATGTGGTCAGCTTACTTTTTGGAAGTCAAACTTACATTCATCTTCTATTTGACTTGCGTGCAACATAGAAATAATAAATGTAGGAATAAGAGTGAGTGCACAATGTTACGATGTCTTTGGTGTCTTTTTTATGCATTTGCTTGTTGCTAAGCAACTGGGAACAGCAGGCTATTAGGCCCATCCAGTGGGATCTGTAAGAGATGCTAGGTCTTTTTGTTTGACCCTGTCTCCTTTTCTGAAACCCACTTCATAAGCTACTCTTTGTTCTTTCCTGTCTTTACATCATCAGCCCAGGAGAAAGAACATCTTCTAGAATCTGAATAACTTCCACACAGGAACCAGTTTCCCTGGAGCTTGAACATACAAATAAATAAATAAAAAAGTTTTGTTGTGTTTTTAAAATACCTAGTAACTTCTTAGTATCACTAATTTTTGCCCAGACCCAATTTCATCATGTATTATGATAATGATATTTAATGTCTGTTTTGAGGGAGGCATGGGGTAAAGATACTGCTTAACTTAGATTTTTCCATATGTTTAATTCTGGAGACTGAGTTTAGGTTAAATGAGGTTGTGACTAGTAGTGATAGGACTGAGATAATGTAGTGCTAGTATTTAAAACAGTGTGGTGTTTATGTCAATAATACAATAATGAAGTTATAAATAAGCTACATCAACAAAAAGTCTAGATAATAGTTACATGAAAGCATATAAGATAAATTAGAGCCAAAATTTTGTCATAAATTGCAGACAGATGATCAACATTTTTTTTTTTTTGTGGTACTGTGCATGTCAGACAAGTGTTTTATCTACCATTGAGCTACACCCCCAGCCTGACTAACATTTAATTTCAAAATTATTTAGCTTTTCAAAGCCTTTTAAATTTTTTAAAAAAGATTCAATTTGTACTACATTTTATCTCATAAAATAGACTATTTGAATTAAAACATTTTCTATGCCCAGACCAACTTTTTGGATGTCATTTCAGGGTGCACATGTATCTTTCAGCTCCCCAAAACAGGCGCCCTCTGTTTTCTAGGTATCCTTAAACATGACATAAAAATCAAATTTTAGGGAAAATAACTGGGAAGTTTGACTTCAGGAAGAATTAAAAATGTTTTCTTTCTTTCTTTTTTTTTTAACAAAAAGATACTATACATTTAGGGACCACTGAATCCTTTTAAATTTTATTTTTTAATTTATATTTATTTATTTATTTATTTATTTATTTATTTATTAAGTACTGGGGATCAAACTCATGACCTTGTGCTTGCCAGGGCAGGTGCTTAAGCCACTAAGCTAAACCCCTGGCCTCTTTTTAAAATTTATTTTTATTTTTTTATTTTATTATTTATTTTTCTTTTCAATTTTATACTAACATGTAACAGTCTTGTAAAATATAAATTTTTTAAAAGATAACAATTTATGTTTCTAATATACAAACAGCTCTTTCTAACCAATAAAAAATGTAAGCAAAATAATAGATGATGGTTACATGCTAAAAATGTATACAATTCACATACAAAGAGAGACAGAAAGCAAAGTGAATATATGCAAAGAAACTGATCTTCAACTTTTTTGGGAAAAACACAAATTAAAACAATAGGTTTTCTGCTATAAATGTAGCTATTTAAATCATCAATTTTCCTTCTCTTTCCCTGGATATCACATAAGAGCAACAAGAAAGTCAAAAGAGGTTCTGAAAGGTTTATTTTCAGTAAGCTAAGAGATAGGCAAGTTACAGATGTTATGTTATGTAAAATCCCTGCAGTCCCAGAAAAGATCAGAAGCAGTCAAGAAACACAGTGAGGATAATCACGAAGGGAGGTAAAAGAGTACTGTGGGTGAAGAATTAAGAAAAAGCTTTCTTTTCTCTTTCTACAGAGAAGAGGCTCATCTAGAAATGTAAAACTCTGGGAACTGAATCAAGAAAAAAGAAATAAAAAAAGAGAAAGAGGGAGAGAGAAAATAGCAGGAGAGCTTCATTTTTTGTAATATTAGAACTTGAACCCAAGGATATACCACTACATATACTCTGATACATATTTAGCTATTTTTAATTTTAGTCTTTACAATTTTTTTGGAGACAGGGTCTGGCTATGTAGCTCAGGCTGTCCTTGAACTCACTATGTAGCCCAGCTTCAAACTTGTGGCAATCCTTCTGCCTCAGCCTCCCAAGTGCTGAGATTATAGGTGCGTGCTACCTTGATCTTCCAGCCCTTTATTTTAAGACAGGATCTCACTAAATTGTCCAAATTAGACCTGAATTTGTGATCCTCCAGACGAAGCCACTTGAGTAGCCAGGATTACACGCAGGTGCCACCATGCCAGTAAACCTCCGTAATTTTAAAATGTGTGTGAATTTTTACTCAGAATAGATAATTCACAGTAGCCCATATACAAATGGTAATGTAGCATAAATTTGGTACAGATAAAAGTAATATCTCAAATCAGAGGAAAATTCAGCAACTGATAATGAGACAGATGAGTAACTAGCTGAAAAAATGTCACCATACCTCAAATGATAAACCAGGGCAAACCCCAGGTGCACGAAATATTCTAATGTTAGAAATGAAGCATAATTGGTAGGAAAAAATGGATGCGTATTTTATACACCAAGTTTCAAAAACTTGGAGTACAGAAATATTTAAAACCCTTCAACAAATTGGTAGAAGTTAAAAAGTTCTGCATGGCAAAAATTTACAAGAAAGTTATAACAACAAAACAAAACAAAACAACAACAACAACAAAAAATACCAGCTAGCAAAACAAACACCTGCAATGCCTTTTATAACAGAAATTTAACCTTCAGTGTATAAAGAAATTTTAAAAACAGTAGGAAAAAAATCAACAAACCAGGGAAAATGCAAATAACAGGAGTATGTGATTCATAGAAAAAAGTATAAGGGGCTTCTTCTTAAACAGAAGAAGCACCGCTAATTTATAATAAGGGAAATGCAAAATAAAACTAGGCTAAAATATTATTTTTTAGTATATGTGTTTCTGAGGTGAGCACTGAAATATTTTTAAACTATCCATTTGGCAAAATCTCTAAAATTTGAATATATGCTTTTCTACCAAGCTATTGGGGACACACTGGTGGGAGTATAAGACAGCACAGTACATATGGAGGGTAACTTGACAATATCAAACTTGCTAATGTGCACACCCTTTGATTCAGCAATCTTCTCTGAGATTTTGGGGTGTAGCTCACTTCCTCATGGGTCACAGTTTGTGCCTCACCCTCTTGGACCTGCTGGGACTTGAGTTAGGTTACATGTCCAAAAGCATCACGAGGGGTGGAGGAAGGTCATAAGGCGAATCAGCAGTGTCTTACAAGGAAATTACTTGGAATGATTCTCTTACAGGTTCTACAGACAAGAAGCAACATCTTGAACAAGGGAGGGAGAGCTATCTTTACTGGTAAAGATGTGGCAGAATTCAGGGTTCATGTTTCTAACTTTACTGGGATCTACCCTTTACTACACTGCAGTTTTCTCTGCTCCATTTCTTCCTGATTAATGTTCTTTTCCAAGAGACCTTTATAAAGGTTGTCAGTTGATGTGGTGTTGTAATTCAGCCACCACGTGATAGATTCAAGGTTTGTCTCTCAGAAATCTCAGAGTTAGAGTCTCAGGTGAGGAGAGATTTATTTTTAAACTACAGCCATAGAAGCTCCCTGGTGTTTTATGTGTATCCTTGGCTGAATATTTCAAGCCATCTGCTCATTTTCTCTCTGCTACATCCTTCTGCACTTAGAGTCACCACCCATACCACCTGGAGGCTACCAACCAGAAAGCCCTGAAATAACCTTAACAACATGCAGCTGTGCCACCAACTCTGAGGTGAGCTTTTGTCAGGGTGTGTTGCTGTTTTCCAAATATGGAATCTGCTGATGCCATTACTTTATGCAATGTGTTTAACACAAGGAGTCACGGAGCAGGAAGCTGGGAGTGGAGGTTCAAGTAGCTTGGTTCACCACGTTCTCTAGGAACCCACTTGGGAAATTTGTGTTCCCAGTCATTTTAGGTCCTACAGGCACACAGGTCTTGGTCTCCAGAGCCAGGAACACTTACCAAAAAGGAATACAAGAAAAGTCCTAGTAACATTACAGTTGCCACCGTGGCATTTATGTTCTAGACCCAAGACCAGGAGGCAAGGAAAGGAGTCGCCATGTTTTAGCAGTAATTGATCATGATCATCATGTGAAGACAGGGGTAGGGAGGAATAGGTGAAGCATTCCTGTGACTGCTGGGGCATCTCTTGGCAATTTCATGGCCAGACCTACTATAAATGGGCAAGAACAGTTTACATTGCTTATAAGAGTTTGGCAATCAGGATTTATGTCTCTCAGGCATGATGGTCTGGGACCCTTCTTGGAAAAGCTACCTAACCAGCATTCAGTGCTAGCTAAACATAAAACAAATCTGGATAATAAAGAGGTTAATGATGTATAATAATGGTTCTATTCTCATGATCAGCTGTCTCAGTGAAGGGTCTATGTAGTTTGATTCCTTAAACCTCTCCTAGTAAATTTCTCCTGGAATTTCAATGAACTAGAATTCTGGAGAAACTAGGAACAGATGGAATAAACTCACTGTGAGCAAATCAGGAAAATCTCAGGGGTGCAAGGAGTGGATGGCTCTCCGTGTACCTTCCTTTTTCTCATGCTACAGAACCGATGAGTTCATGGCCAGCTGCTGTTCTCTGTTCCCAAGGATTGGTCTTTAGCTAAAGGGAGTCACTACCCCAGAAGAAGTCTAGGAGAGTGTTTTATCCCTTTCTTTGTGGCAGCTCGTGGTTGATGACTGTCCGATCCAGACTGATAATAGTCCAGCTTCTTTGCTTTGAGTGTCTGTGGCATCAAAGAGAGTCCATATTAATTATGAAACCATTACACACACATCTTGTTCTCCTATCTGTGACTATATGTCTCACTTGTCTACAGTTCTCTCCTAAAATTAACTCCTTAACAAACTACTCACATAAAAAACTCCATTTCAGGCTCTGCATCAAAGGAGCAAGACCTACATGATCTTATTTTCAGGTAGACTCTCTGGTCTGTTTTTGTCTCTCTCTCTCTCTTTTTAAACATACGCAAAAGGGAGTCTTTTCCATTACAGACTTAATCCTAGTCAAAACTGAACTTCTTCTCTTCTCTGTCCTTGACTCTGACATGCTCACTGTTTTAGCGTTCGTTTTGCTTTCATGTGTAACAACTCTATTCTTCCAGTTGCTCTAGACAAAATCTTTACCTCCCCTGTCCAGTCATTCAGCAACTGAGATGTCATTTACCTATAGCATTCATAGATAACATGCTCTGGGTGTGGTTTCATATATTTAGCAAGCTGCTCATTACTTTAGTCCATTGAAAGCCAGACCTCAATGCAGGGGTTTGGAAAATTAGAGTTAGAGTTATGGTTAGGGTTGTTAGCCTTTCAAGTAAATCTGTAACTCTACCACTCATTACCACCTCTATTGCTAACGTCTGGTGCAATCCACTATTATCTCCTGATTGGATTATGGTAATGGCCTCTCAGCTGGTTTTACAGCTTGTACTCTCCTTTGCTTTTGGTCTACTTTCAACAAAGCAGCCAATAGGATCCTTTAAAAATACAAATATCATCATGTCATTTTTGTTTTGTAATCCTCCACTTGCCTTTCCTCCTCAAGAAAAAGCCCAAGTTTGCAGCACGTACTGAAACGCTCTTTCTGATTTTGTTTTACGCCCATTGCATCCGAGGTCTGCTGCTACTCGGCTCCCCTTGTGCTTCTCTCTCCACTTTGGCTTCTTGATGTTCCTGAATCTGCTAGGTCTGCCACTTCGCAGAGCCTTAGCCCTTGGTGGCCTCTGGGCTCGGATTGTTTTTCCCAGATACTAGCCTGGCTCCCTCCATCACTTCCTCTGGACACTGTCACTGTTATCTGTCTAAACTGCAATCTTCCACACTCCTACTCCCCATCCTGCTATTCCTTGTTGCACTATTATTGTCTAGTGTGACTCTTTCTACCACTTACTGTTTATTTCCATCTCTGTAATGCAAAGCCCACAGGGACAGGGGTTTGCATTTGCCTTGTTCCCTACTGGCAAACGGCAGACACTTAATACATATTTGTTAAATATGCATGAATGATGTTACTAACATTAATGAGACAACTTTCACTACACATTTCTTTTACACACATTGCACATTTCTTTTACATTTTAATCAGCATTTATTGAATGTCTGTGTATGGAGATCTAGCTATATATCTGCTAAGTGCAAGAGACAGTTGAAAGTAGGGGCTAAACACTTGAGAAATTTAGTTTGCAACAGACACCAATCAGAGGAATACAAAACAGTGAAGAGCTCAGTCTGACTAGTATAAAAAACCACTAGGTCATATTTGACCCTGGTCCTGAGAGAATTCTAAAATGGAACGAACTCCTTCTATTTATAGTGTTTTGCTGCAAATCTTGCTCGTTAGATACTAAATGTTTGGAGAGTTTCCATCCATCTTTGGTAACAGCTTATTTGACTTGACATTTTTGAATGTCACTATAATCTTTCTTCTGAATTCTTGAATACCTGGAACCTACATCACTGTATACTCTTGTGTGATTTTTCAGGCAAAGAGGGGGTAATCTTGACATTTAAAAAAAAAATTACCAGGACAAGTGGGAAGAGTTTTGTGAGGGAGCTCAGTTTTTAAAGTCAGGTGATCAGAGTTGTAAGACAGACTGAGCCAGGATTTGGCTCCTGCTAGCTTCTCCTGGGGTTGGCCTCTGCTACAATGTGTAATGAATCTAAGTTTTGATGGTGTAGGTGACTGGTGTTGGTGTCAGATAAAAGTATTTGAGACTGGGCTTTAGCAGTGAGCAGCTGAATTCATTTTGAACTTCAGTGAGCTGAGCTAACTGACATCGTATAACTATAAATAGGACATGTCCTGGACTATAATGATGGGAATGCAGTGCTGGGGTAACATGGGAAAGTGGCAGAGGATTGGTTCTTTTGAGGACTTTCATTTTTCTTTCTATAAATTAAACCATTTTTGAAAGTCATTGAATAAGCTAAGATAACATCTATAATACTATTCATCCTCTGTTTTACTCAAGGTAATAATTTTGAAAATGTGAAATCATTCTTGAGTCACCATGAAAGACTTTAACTTAGAGCTAAAATATATTTTTTCCGGGTCTTTTTGAGACAGAGTTTCACTACACAGTTAGGCTAGCCTTGAACTCGCTTTGTAGCCCAAGATGGCCTCAAACTTGCATCAATCTTTGTGCCTCAGCCTCCCAGGTGCTGGGATCACATATATGTGCCACCATACCTGATCTAGTATAATTGTTTTTGAGGGAAAAATGGATTTAATCCCTCTAGGGATCCTATAGTTTTTTTAAAAAAATTTATTTTAAAGAGAATAAAACCAAGCAAAATAAAACGGAGTAAAGCCAATCAAAACAAAACAGTGTAAGTGACACATGACTTCAAAACAAGATAATAATAAACCAACAGTGGCTTCCATAATGCCTCTTGTTGTCTTCAAAATAGCTGCCCATCCCTTCAGACATAATAAAATCAAACAAAACAGAACAGAATAGAACCAATAAAAACAAAGCAATGAATGCAATAAAGGACTTCAAAATAAGCTAACAGTAAATCCAAAAAGGCTACCGTAATGTCTTGTTATCTTTGAAATAGCGGCCCATGTCATCTGATATAATAAAATCAACAAGGCAAAACGGAATAAAACCTGACCAAGCAAAACAATGGAAATGATACAGGACTTCAAGCAAGATAACAGGGAATTAACGTGGCTACCACCTTCAGAAGGAGATTCCCCCATAGATGCTACATTGCATATTGTTATCCTCTAAATAGATGACTGGGTCACTGGCTTTAGACCTGCAGAGCCAGTTAAACACTAAACACTACAAGCATTAAGTTGTATTTTACCTCATTATCCATCATCACAGCCTGTGTTTCTACAGATCAGCTGGTTGCTTATGGGGTGGGGGTGGGGGGACCTCGCCTTTCTTGTGTCCCAGCCTGCCTACGTCTGGTTCTCCCCACAGTGGCCCACACATGGTGCTGACTCACAGGGAGGGCTTGGCTTCTTGTTGACTTCTTGTTCTCCTCCCCCACAGTCTGCAAATGACACCAACTCTGATCCTCCAGTTTTTATAAAATAAAGGATCAGGACTTTCTGAGATTATTTGCTTTTTGTGCTACTGACAAATTTCTCACAGCACTAGAATTTGGGTCACCAGTAAAAGAAGGGTCCATGCAATCCTTTAGGAATCAGACAGAAGAAGTCTACAGTTACATGCTATGTAATGACTTTTCACTGACCGTGAACCATATAGGACAGTGGTCTTATTGGATTATAATGGAGCTGAAAAATTCCTGTTGCCTGTGGTGCAATGACTTTCTCAGGTGTTTGTCGTGAGGTGAGGTTGGTATAAGCAAACCTACTGTACTGCCAGTTATATAAAAACATAACAACGCAATTATATACTCCACATAATACTTGATATTGATAATCAATGACTATGTTTATGTATTGAGTATAGCACACTTTTTATAGTCATGTTAGAGTGTCCTCCTACTTATAAAAATTTTGTTGTAAAATAGTCTGCCGTGTTACCCCAGCAGCTGCCTCACACATCTGGTGTTTACTGAATCTCTTGATTGCACTAAGGGGTCACAGCAAGCAATGTACCTCCACCCTCCAGGTTTGAATAAACCCACACCAGGATGTTCACATAAAGGCGGAATTCCTGACTGACTCATTTCTCAGAACGATCTCCATTGTTAACATTTGACTTGTCCTAATGGCTGGAAAGTTTCAAATGGAGAAGAAAAATAGCATTCCAGAGATTTAGAAGTGGAATGCATTGAGACTCTAACTTCTCTGAGTTATCATTGAGGAATTCATAAAGAAGTAGGGGGAGAGAGTGGTATTTCTGAAGTTAAAGCCTGTGACTTACAGTTACGTAAATCACAACCTATTACTTTACTGCATAGGAAACATTTTTATTGAGTATATTATTGTGGCTGAGTTTTTACTAATGTTCTTTTTGAAAAATCACCACAGACCTTTAGTCAGTGAGATAAGATTTCAAGGTCCCAACAAGAAAGACTGCCAGGAATTTTGTACACACAAATGTATACTGACATCCCAAAATATATGAGGAGGATCGTGGAGATGGAGTCCTGTCTCTTCCCGACATCCTCAATCCAGATGCAAGTTTTACTGCTTCCTTTCTCATAGCATTGATATAAAGACTTGCCAAACTGGTCTCCTCAAATAACTCCACACGGGAAACTTCTGCAGCAAAACGTGTGGTGACACTTCAAGGTTATCTGGAAAAAGAAAAGCTACTAATGTCAGTATGTGAACTAGTGTCTCCTTTGTGGCACCACCCTGGCAGTGTGTGGGGTATGGAGGAAGAAGAAGTACAGCCCTTGTCCACTAAAAGAACAACACAGTCTCCTACAAGACACAGGGAAATGTGAAACTGAGCGCTGTGTTTGAAAGATTCAGACTTTATACTGCATTCAACAAATATTCTTTGCATAAATTCTTTTGAGAATCAAGAGATGAATGCCAATGAACACGTTTTGAGAAGGATCAAAGAGCCGTGGTTAAGTAAAGTATTTATAGATGCTGATAAGGGAAAAGTTATAAACTATAAAATCTCAATTACTTTTTTTTTTACTTAAAGTAGGGAAAGAGAGACACTGTGGAGTACTTTGGCTGTGAGGAACATAATACCCTTCAGATATGGGGAGCACCCAAGCAGTTGCATGCTGGGACAACACTTTGGGGCCCCAGAAAGTGCCCAGACAGAATGGGGCCCCCTAAAAGTTGCAGGCAGATGCCCACAGGGCCTTTCATGAGCTCTGCCCTTTGATGAGGCACTGACAGGAAGTTACGGTTCTCTCACATCAAGAAGGATCTGAAAACCACAGAGTCTTAGACAACCAGTCCCAGTCCTGAAATCAACAACACACTCTTTTGAGTAAAGCAAAATGAAACCTTGAGATGTTTCCTCTGCTTTCTTATGCTAACTATTCACAGGTCTTTGCTCGTTTTAACACCTGACACTGTGGTCTCCAGCCTGGTCTGGCCGCATTGTTGCTGTCTTTGACTTACTTGGTTGGTTCTTCTCTGCCTTGTGCTTGTTTCTGATGTTGTCACACTCTGATGTAAATGTGCTTTTCATCCTCGTTTCTCCTGACCAGCTGGGCCTGTAGCAACCAGTTGTAATCCATGCCCTGAGAGGTAAAATTGACAAAATATCAGAAAAACTTCCTGTCTTCTTCTTTGCTTTCAATTTTACGAAGTTCCCATGAATGTAGGGAATCTTATGGGATCAGAACCTGCTTGGAATAGGCCAGTCAAGTGTGCTTACAGCCAGATGTCCTCTGAGTCACCAATTCCCAAGGCACAAGAGAGAATCAGCATCTTTAGCATGCTACTCTCAGCCTTCTCCTGCAGGTATCTTTCCCATTAGCTAGCACAGATTCAGGAGAGGGAAAGCATCAACTTCTGAGTTTGATCATTATCTTAGAAATTAAGACATTGGAAAGGGATGAAACTTAGTGCTGAGAGGAATTATATCAATTGGCAAAGGCTCCTAGTAAGTGTGTTACAGTATCTTGACATCACGACCTAAGTTGAAGTGCTGATTCTTTCTGCCTCCTATTTATGCGATCACTTTTAGAAAGGCATCACGTTCATAGTGCCTCAGTGTTCTTACCTGCAGGATGAGAGTGGAGGTTCCAGTCCTCAGGTTGTGGAGATGGTAGTGCTGGTGATGGGTGGTGTGTTTGTGGGGAGGAGTCAGGCAGATGTGCTGAAAGGTTTCATTGGGTCCATTTGTATATAGGGTCTACAGGAGCACAGCAGTAATTAAGTCTTTAGAAGATTAGTATACAGCTCTGTGTATTGGCAGGACCTGAATGCAGGGACCAATTCTGCCCCACTCTACCCACCCTTACGAGTCTCTGATCAAAGATTCCTACAGGTTAATATGGAGATAGTGTTGTCTACTCCTCCTTAAATATGTCTGTTTTTGTCCATTCCTGCTGCTATAAGAAAATGTCCAATAATCACATATTACCAATCACATATTACTAGCTTTAAAACTGGTAAATTGTAATATGTGATTGGTAATATGTGATTATTGCAGAAAGGGTGGAAAAGAGATAATTAGAAAAATCCTTTGTTACCTAGAGATGATCGCAATTAATGTTTGTTATTCTTTTCAGACATTTTTCCTTACCTTGGGATGTATTTACAGTTACGCATACCACAGAAATATACAATGGCAGTATACCCAATGTATAAGTATGATTTTACAAGATTAGAAAAATAAATTTATGTTCTTAGCTGGGTTTGGTGGCACACACCTATAATCTCAGCACTTGGGAGGTTGAGGCAGGAGGATTACCACAAATTCAAGGCCAACCTGGGCTACATAGTGACTTTAAAGCCAGCCTTAACAACATAAAGAGACTCTGTCTTAAAAAAAGTAAGTGAATAAATAAGTGTTCTTTTAAAAAATGCTTGGCCATTCTTTTTATCTGCAGGAACAAGAAAGCCCTTCCGTAAGTATGGAAAGAGATTTAGAGATTTTGAAATATAAAAAATGAATTAAAAAACATAAAAATGTCAAATGCTAAATAAGGAGCTAGAGAATCCTCACCATTTTGCATAAGAAATTATTTGTTTTTACAATGGAAAAATTTTAGGACCTTTAGAGATAAGAACATATGATATGAAATATAAAAAAACCATAATTTTTTTTTAAAAAAACACACATTTATTGTCTTATGGGTCTGGACATCAGAAGCCTGAAACCAAGGACTTGATAGGCCTGTGTCACTTGGGAGTTGCAGGGAGAATGCAGGACTCAGCCTTTTTCAGGTCTTTGTGGCTTCTTGCATTCCTTAGCTTGTGGCCTCATCCTTAACCCTTAGTTTCTGTTGTCACATTTCTTTTTTTTTTTAATTTTTATTTTAAAGATAGTAAAATCCAACAAAACAAAACAGAACAAAGCCCATCAAAGTAATGCAGCAAAATTGGTACAGAACTTCAAAGCAGGATACCAGGAAAACAATAGCTACCATAGTACATCCTGTTATCTTCACAATCGTTGTCCATTCCATCAGGTACAGCAAAGTCAAACTAAAAACAAAACAGAATAAAACCAATCAAAACAGAATATTGACTAAAGCAAAACAATTACTCAGAACAAAGCAAAAGAGTGAAAACCATATTGGACTTCAAAGACAAGATAAAAGGAAATCCCCCATATTTGCTGTATTGCATACTGTCATCCTCCCAAGAGATGCTCAGACCACTGGCCCCAGGCCTGCATAATCAACCAAACAATACAAGCACTTAGTTACTTTATGTACTGTAGTTGCTATCAACTCAGCCTGGCCTCCCAACCAAGCCAGCTGCTTATGGGGGGTGGTGGTGGTGGTGTTTGATTCTCAACCCATGTGCTGGTAGGCTCACAGGAGGTGCTATCTGACTTTTTTCTCCCTGGAACCTGAACATCTTGCAT
Source organism: Hydrochoerus hydrochaeris (assembly GCA_004027455.1). NCBI lineage: Eukaryota > Metazoa > Chordata > Mammalia > Rodentia > Hydrochaeridae > Hydrochoerus > Hydrochoerus hydrochaeris. The sequence continues at coordinate 84,408 of PVLA01008261.1, forward strand.
AGCTAACCAGAAAGGCTGGCTAGTTGGTTTCTTAGTGGGTCCTCATCATCATATTTAAGAGTAAAAATATTTGATTAAAATTCAACTACAAAAAAAAATAAAATTCAGTTACTAAGAGGAAACTTATCATGCATAAATATTTGCAGCAAACCAGTATGAAGTAAACTTGGTGTGTTGTTTCAGAATTATTCTCCTGCCCTGCAAGACTGTCTGTAGTGGGATGGACAGACAGACAGGCAGACAGACAGACATGCACCCAAGCACACAGTGGTTATAGATTGTATAACTCTGACCTATGAAGGAGAGAACATAGGATTTAGAGTGAAAATGTCCATTTCTACTTAGAAAACTTTACAGCATTGAGAGAAGTTACTTAAATTCTTCAAGCATGAATTTTTATTTTGTCATTCCTGTCTCATTGTTTGTTGTGGGAATAATCTAAGGTGGAATAATTAGCATACTGCTTGATAGATAAGGTGCACACTTTATAAATATTAGAATCTAAATAAGGATGAAATTTTCACTTTAAGATACTTGAGTGCCAATATCATAGCCAGCCACCCAGACAACAGAACTATTCACAAAGCTGATTTAAACGTTCATCTAAATATTAGGGAATAATAAGGAAACAACCAATACACTCTGTCTTGCTATACATTTTTAAACTAGTCAACCAACTACTCTACAGACTTCACTGGATTTGATAGAGAGACCATTCAATTTCTATTGCTGCATAATTATGACAAACTTAATGACTCTATAACATTCAATTACTAGCTCCTATTTCTGTGGGCCAGCAGTCCAGGCTAAGGCCTGCCTCTGTGGCACCCCCTTTTGAGGTCTGTTCTCTCTTCCTTCTGCCTGTGTCACCTTTCTTCATCTTCTGTCATTCTGAACTAACTGAAGATCTCCATCATTGTGCATTTTGCTGTCATGATCTTTCCCGCCAGTGAATCTCCTTCCCTTTCCGCCCCCAGCTGCCTTGCTTTGAGATTCAAGTTAGGCAGTTAATCACCTTGCAGGATCTCCCAAATCCACCTGCACTTACTCTTTTCCCTTATCCATCTCATCAGATTTTGTGCAGTTTTAACGGTCTCAGGAAAGACAGGGTATTATAATGGTGAAGATGGCAGCCTGTGTGGCCCAGGTACCGGAAGTGCAATCCCAGCTGTGGCGATGAGAAGTCCCTTCTGAGGTGTGTGCGCTTCCTCACCTGTGCAGTGAGGGAAGACTCAGTGTGTACTTCACTTGATTTATTTTATTTCTAATGTTTAAAATTTCTTTAATTTTAAAGAGAATAAAATCCAACAAAACAAAACAGAATAAATCCAATCAAAACAAAGCAGTGAGGTTGGTACAGAGCTTCAAAGCAGGATGCCAGGAAAACAACAAAGGCTACCGAGGTATATCTTGTTATCTACACAGTAGCTGTCCATTCCATCAGGTATAGCAAAATCAGACCAAAACAAACAGAATCAAACCAATCAAAACAGAATATTGAATAAAGCAAAAACAATCAGAATGAAACAAAACAGTGAGAACAATATTGAATTTCAGAAACAAGATAGAAGAAAATCCCCCATATTTGCTATATTGCATACTGTTTTCCTCTTCTATAGATGCTCAGACCATCCGGCTCCAGGCCTGTAAAGTCAACCAAACAATACAAGCATTCCGTTGCTTTTTGTATCCGGGTGCTGTCAACTCAGCCTGTCCTTTTGGCTCACCAGAAAGGCTGGCTAGTTGGTTTTTTGGCGGGCTCTTTCCAGTCCCAGCATGGCTGATTCTCTGACTTTTCTTTTCCTGGGCCCTGCATGGCTTGCCTTTGTAAAATTTTAATATTCATATTTTCCCTAATTTGATCAGTAGGATCCCCTAGAGGCAAGCTCCCTATGTCTTTTGGATATGCTTGTGATTTTATTAAGCGGTTTTGTTGAGATGCAACTCACATAACGTACAATTCAGCCACCATCACTCCACTTGCTTCTACTGCCAAATAATGTCGTATTTTGGGTATGTACCATGGTTTATTTACCCATTAATCCATTGCTAGAAATTTTGAGTTGTCTCCACTTTGGAGGGCTATTATGAATGATCCTTGTGTAATCCTTTGAATAGCACTTTTTAATTTTTTGTTTTTTTGAGACAGAGTCTCACTATGTAGTTCAGGCTAGCTTTGAACTCACTATGTAGCCCAGGTTGGCCTTGAACTCACAGCCATCCTCCTGCCTCAGCTTCCTGAGTGCTGGCATTACAGGCATGAGCCACCACACCTGGTTTTGAGTACTAATTTGTATGAGGACATATATTTTCATCTTTCATGAGTGAATCATGTTATAACTCTGTGCTTAGCATTTTAAGGAGCTGTGTCAAAGCAGTTTTCAAAAGAAACGGCACCACTTGGAAATTCTACCACCTGTGTATGATGGGTCTGATTCCTCTCCACTCTTGCCAACATTTTTTACTGTCTTTTTGCCCTTGGCCATCTAGTGAGTGTGAAGTAATATCTTAGAGGTTTGATTTGTATTTCCTTAATCAATGACATGGGGTATGTTTTTATGTGCCATTTTCTACTTTCTGCATCATCTCTGGGAAGTGAGTACTCAATTTTTTTTTTGCCTGTTTCTTAATTGGATTGGTGTTCTATTATTGAATTGTGTTATTTATTCTATTGGATGCAAATTCCTGGTAAGACACGTGATTTGCAAATGTTTTCTCTCATTATGTGTTACTTTTTACTTTGGTGATGCAAAAACATTTCTGATTTTGATGACGTGCTCTTCATCTATTTTTTTTTTCTTTTGGCAGTTATATTTCCAGTGTCTTTTCTAGGAAAGATTTACCTAAGATTTACACTTAGAATTCTTCTAAGAACTTTGTAGTTGTAGTTCTTACATTTACAACTGCAATTCAGTTAGAGTTAACTTTGGGGATGGTGAGAAGGGTTCAACTTCTTTCTTTTTTCTGTGGTCATCTAACTGTTCCAGTATCATTTTTGAAACTCATCAAGTTTTTATGAAAATTAAGATATTAATCCACTTAAGGAATTTAGAATAGTACATAGGGATACAGGGCAGCACTGTGTAAAAATTAAAGGTCATTATTTTATGTTTATTGAACTAGATATCTACTTGCATTTCTCTCAAGAAACCATCTGAAAATGCACCTGGTCTAGTGCCTGACAACATAAAATAATGAAATGGATTTTGTTGAGTGGATGGATAGTATGTAAACCTCTTCTGAGACTGTCACTGGGTAAATAGTCAGATGTCAGCCTCAGCAATGATAAAAACCGTGCTAGACCTGGCCTGCATCCTAAAGGCCTCTTAAACATTAGATCATGTTGACAGAGTCTTATTCTACATATGGTATATAATTTCTGGGTGCAAATCCCCTTGGAGATGTAGAATCTCTTCAGCATAATCTTTATTCCAGTGTTATCACCTATATATTTTTTGCTTCCTTTTCCTTTTGTTCCTGAGTTCAGGATGAAATAACTCTCTAATATTAGTTTAAGTGAAATTTCTTTTGCTGCATCCTTTGGTTTTCACCCCTTGAAAGGTGCAGATGAAAGACTTGCTTCCCAGCCCTGTACTGTCTCCATCTACATCATTTCCTTGGGTGATCTCATCCTTTTAATGACTTTAAATACCATGTAAGTGTTGATGACTCCCAAACCGGTTACTCTGGCCTTAGCTCTTCGCTGAAATCCAGACTTACATTCCCATTTGTTCACTTCATGTCTCAACCTAGATCTCCAACAGACATCTTAAATGCAACATGACCAAAACAGATTTTCTCGCACAAATGTACTGTTCTCCTAGTCTTCTTCATTTTAATAAGTGACACTGTATAATGCCACAGCCTCTGACTGTTCTCTCCTATCCTGGTTGCTCCGGGTCTACTAGTTATATAGTAGCCTCTTAGAATCCTTTTCAAAACATAAATTACATCATGTTACCCTCAACTGGCTTTCAATTACCATAGGATAATAATAAAAATTCTTTGCAGGACCAGTGCAAATTTCTTGATCTTATTTCTTAAATTGCATGATGAGAAACAATGATACACTTTTTTAGGGTGTTGGTGGTATCGATGGTACCAAAGCTCCAAGTCAGAAGTGCTCTATTATTGAGATATCAACATGGCCCATTAATTTTTTTTGTTTGTTTGAGAAAGGCTCTCACTTATGTTGCCTCAATGGGACTCAAATTTGTAGTCCTCCTGCCTCAGATTCTCTAGGTGCTAAGTAACAAGCAGAAGCCACCATGCCCCACTGGGTGCAAATATTTAATGATGTGAGATATCTGCTAGTCCCTGTATCGAATTTTCAGAGGGTCTAGACTTCAGCCTGCTTCAAATTTTTTGAAAACCTTTGATGAAACAAAAGTGTTGAGGCGGGCAAGGAGGATGGATCTTGTGCCAAAAAATAGTTTGAAAAAGCCATGCTAAATCCAATCTTAGGTCCCACTGAGAAAGACCAGCAATCGTTCTTCCTGCCTCAAAGAAACTGGTGATCCACAGCTACCATGGTAACATTAACAAAGCCTACCCTGTTGTTTCTTCAGTGAGGAGGCATAATGGGCTTACTTCTGCTTAAAGCATTAGGACTAAGAGACAGACTCATGGATTAAAGTTTGGGGTGAAATTTAGGGAGTGTGATTACATCAGAACAATTGGGAACAGCATCAGGAGGCAGGTGCAGCCTATAAATGTAGCCTATAACTCGAATACCCAAAATTAAAGTATAACTTCCAGGGTGATAATAAGAGTTGGGTCTTGCAAGAGGTGAACAGACAATGAGTGAGTGATCTGATTTCCTGTTAGGCCCTTGTAAAAGGTCCAGAGAGAACTAGGTACATCCCTTTTTGTCTTTCACTCTTCTGACCACGTGAGGACATAGCAAGAGTGCTTTCTTTAGAGCAGAGAGCAGCTCTGATGGAATGATGAGTGGGCCAGCATCCTGACCCAGATTTTGTGGCCTCCAGAACTATTATTTTTAATAATTACCCGGTCTCAGCACAAATGAACTCAAACTGGGAGAGAACATATACGTGAGAGTGTCTGGAGAACTTATTACTAGGGATGCCTAGGAGTGGGTGGAAATTTGCAGATACCGGTTGGTGGCATATGGCTAGGGTTGAAGAAGGAATCAGAAAAGAGTAGCGAAGCTTTCTTCCCAGGAGAGAGAACCACCAGAAACATGGTCCAATAGGAGGCTTCCATGAAGGAAGAAATCATCACTAAACATTTTCCAGTCCTGGGAAAACGCAAAGCCACATTCTCTTGCCTCTGGTCCAAGCATGGCTCTTCCTGTGCCTCCTCAGTTTTGCCTGTGCACAAGCCCATTTCAGAGGGACTGAAAATGCAGTTACTAGTTACCTAATAATCCTATATTGAACTAGTTTAAAACTGGTTAGTGACTTGAATGGCTCTTGAGATAATCTACATTATTATTAGTCTTTTTGAGACAAGGTCTCACTGTGCAATTCAGGCTGGCCTTGAACTCACTTTGTAGCCCAGGTTGGCCTTGAACTCTCAGTGATCCTCCTGCTTCAGCCTCCCAAGAGCTGGGATGACAGGCGTGCCCCACCATGCCCTGCTGATAATCTACTTTTAAAGAGTGAACAGAAAATTGATATGATTGACTGATGCTTTTATTCTTTCCCTAGGGAAGATTCTTTCTTTGACTAAAATTTGAAGGAATGGTGAAAGAGGATGCATAGAATCATGCCTGATAACAATCTGAGCATGATACTAGACAAATGACCGGCTTCCTGCCCCGCCCATGTGTTGCCACTTAAGTTCCTCCCTGCCTTCTCCTTCGCTTCTCCTGTAGGTCTAAAGGGATAAATTTTTATTCTCTAGCATTTCTTTGTGATTGTCACTGACCTAGTATATTTCAAATTCCTTAAAAGCTGGGGTGCTGCTTGCCCGCTTTGCTGCCACATTCCCCGGTGACCGGGATGGTTCCCAGCTAATATATGAGGTGTCCTTGAACTGTACAGTGAAAGTTTAAATTAAAAATGTTTATTACAGTAAAAGTCAACACCATTGGTCCCCCTCAAAATGCTTTGAGGATTTATTCAGTTTTGTATATTCAGTCTCGTGAATTCTTACTGTAGCAACTTCCTTTTTAAGGTCCTCTAGCTCAACAAAGATGAAGTTAATCGAAAAGATCACACAATATTTTCACGCAGAACTCACAAAGGTAAAGAAGTGTGACAGGAGTCTCGGTCCTATGCCCCAGTCTATTGAACTGTGGGAGCGCAGCAGTGCAGAGGAGAAGCACCCAGTGTATCAGAGCCCCATCAAGCAGCAAGCATTCCGGAGAAACTTTTCCACAATCACTAAACTGATGGAGCTCAGGCAGAGGTTTCCAAGGAAGCAGATGGAAATGGGGAGAGAACTGAAAACAGAGGAACCTTTGCCTTTGGCAGGTTGAGAAGGGGGAGCTGGCAGGAGGGACCTGGAAGGCTCAGGGGGTGGGGGTGGGGCTTCCTCGCTGCATGGTGGGGGAGGGGCGGTGGCTGAGCCCCAGCTTCTTGTCACCCCTCCCCTGCCCACTGGGAGGGGTGCTTTGTGACAAGGATGCTAGAGCTCTGTGACCTAGGCCTCAGCCCTCCTCTCTGGTCTGCCAGGCAACTCTCAGGGCTCAGTTGCCTGAGAGCGACTGTGCCATTCAGATGTTAGAGAACCTTGTCTCTCTTCTGAACAGCCTTTGTGCCACATGGCTAAACCTCAGCTCCACCCCTTGGGCGATGGATATGATCCTCGCCTTTGTGGGTGGACTGGGGTTCTTCCTCCT